>JAIPUU010000704.1:0-24107 GCA_020466095.1 Chlorops oryzae
AGTGTTAGGGTCGTTCAAATGTATTTTAAGCCAAAATAAAAATTTTTTCTTAATAAAACAAATTTAGTCAATTAAAAAACAAATTTATACGTAAAAAATCTTCTCGAATCCAGTATCATATAATGAAAGAATTTATCTGTAAAACATTGAGCTCTTCCCCTAAAAACCATAAATTTAAATAAATTTTTTTGCTTTTTACCCCTAAAAAGTAAACGGAAAAAAAACCCTAAACTGTAGAATTAGAAATTTTACATTAACAAAAATAAATATAAAAAATTTTAGCTTCTTTTTAAGGCGTTTTTTGAGAAAATCAAGTCCTTCGAGCGCCTCTAAACATCAATTTAAAAAATTGAAAATGGTGTCAAAATTTTTATTTATAGTATTTTTGTTTGGAGGCCATTTGAAATTCAACACTTTTTTACGTGTGAAACGCCCTAGCCTAACACAAGAAAATAAATTCAGTAATGATTTTTTTAACCTTTTCGACGTGATTTTTTAAAATTTTCTTTATGGTTTCTTTTTCTATTTTATTTAATTTTTTTTTTACAAGCACTTTGAAAATTAGAATCGTGGTTGTGTCAAATTTTTTTTGTTTACAAAATACGAAACATAATGTGTAAAAAGAAAAATAAAGTAATTAAAGTCGTTGAAATTATGCAACGCTTTAATCTTTCTTGTGCCGTACTATTTCGTAAATAGTTTTTTATAATTTTCAGTTTAGAAAAGATCTTTCTGTTTCGCAACGGTAACTGGAATTGTCAAAAATAAACAGCAAGCTGTGAAATTTCACAAAAAACTGCTTTGAATAGTAATTTTTTTTAAATTTAACTCAAGAAGTTCTTTTGAGTGTTCAAAGTTTCTAAATCAATTGAATCTTAACAAAAAAAAAAAAAAAAAACGTTTGCCCAACAATATTTGTTTTTGGGGGCCCTGCAAGGTCGGGGGCCTGTGTTCATGGAACCATGGAAACACCGGTAGCTACGCCACTGGCTGGAAAATCTGGCTGAAACGCTTCGTTTTATTATGCAGAAAATTACGCAATTAAGAATTTCGCCCTTGCTTTTAGAAGCTTAAAACTCTGAAGCATTTTAAAGTTTAAAAAAGCCATCAAGAATTCGAACCTAAGAAATCATTGTTTGAAATTCGCAAATATAAAATTTTTGAACCGAAGCAATAACATCCTTAGAGAAGTATGGTTTAACGTACCCGAACAAATTTGGCAATTTTATCCGTTGTGAAAAGTAAGTTAAAAGGTGTTTTTTTTGCAAAAGCTGGAGAGAGTTTGACAAAAAACCCTGATGTTTTCTTTGATGACATTCCCTTGAGAAAAAAATCATATGTGACTACACACCACTGGTATCCGTCGACGTTTGAACGGTCATTTTCTATTTACAAATAAAATTTGTCTGATAGACGCCATTTGCTGAAAGAGTCAAACATAACAAAACTAAATTGCATACAATTTAATAACTTTATATCAGACGAAGATAATACAGAAAATTAAAGATTTCTTGTTTATTATACACAGTTTTTTAAAAAATATGTATATGTAAATACATACATATTTAAATACATTTTTTTTTTAATTTAACAATTTTTTGAACATTTTTCTTCATTTTTCCTTAACATTTTAACAACAATTTTCAGGATTTCATTTAACACTTTTGACAAGCATGGCATGTTAAGTTCTTATCTTGAGTATCAGCGTTTTGAATTTATGGAAAAGATTCTTAAGGGATCGGAATTCGAACACTTTCCCCTAAGTAATTTTGGATTCCAAAATTCCCAAGAGGGGGCGGGGGGTCCGGAGTCGATATAGGCCCCCGTGGATCCACCACTGATCAGGATCTTCTTTAATCTAAAAAACGCAAATTAATTAATGCTTTAACAGAAATATATGAGCTACGTTACTGTTTTTTTCAATGCAAAAACTTGGCGCATTAAACACCTCAAGTGCGTCTTTGCATTCATTAGCTTAATAAGATCCTGATATAGAACTCTTCGCAACCGAGGGTCCAATTGCATTGCTCCAAGAACAAATGGAGTTTCGAGAAAGTTTTTTTCGCGTCTTTCAATATGGTTTTTCAAAGTCAAGCGATATTGGTCTTGACTTTCTGCCACCGAAAGCTTAAGCTCAAGCCCAGTTAAATAAAAATCGCCAAGCATTATTTGTTCCGCCTGTAGCTTTTTTGTCGCATTGCTTACTGATTCCAACGCATCAACCATGGTTTTGATTTCGGTCCACTCGTTTGGCTGAAGGTTATTGTTTTTCTCTAAGTTTTCTGCGCAAAAATCTTTTAGTGACAATAAACCTTTTCGCATTTCATGTGCTGAGCTCCACAGAGTCTACTAGTTATAGATAATTTACTTGAAAGACGGCGTTCTTAAAAGTTTTGCTAGTTTTCGGGCACGTTCAATTACAACATTTTCATTTGTTTCTGCCAAAAAATCCTTCACTAGAAGCTGAAGACTGTGTGCTACACCTTACAGATATTTTATTATTTATATTTAAATCGGCAGTCAAAATTTCTTCATCGATTTCGCATTCATTTTCTTCGCTCGATTGGACAACAGCTCAACTGATTTTTATCATATTCCGACCATTGTCTGTTGTGCAGGTATAAATTTGATGCGCTCATTATTGAAGTCGTTCAATATATTATCAATTTTTGTTTTAAAATCTCTGCAGTGTGTCGTCGTGTCAGCTCCACCATGCCAATAGTAATAACTTTTACAACTTTATTTTCAATGAATTGCACATTGATTCCTAAAATTTCCCTTTCAAGGCATGTTGATGTGTCAATTTTGAGGCCAACATATTTCTAGTCAACTTTTTCTTGATATTTCCATTGACCTCAGCATATTTTTCAGCGATTAGCTCATGAATATTTCTCGAGTTAATTGGAGGCATGGTAAGTCCCGAAAATATTTGGCCCGTGAAAAACTTAAATGATGCAGAGTAAAAAAAACGGCAACTTTTCCGTGGTCACCAGTTCAATGCACGCATCTTTAACTTCGTTTTTGCTCATTATTATTTTCAGTTTTTGCTTCTTATTTTCTGTTTATCGTTTTGCCAAATGCTATGCTCAACGTGTTCGTTGTATTGCTCAGCGTGTTTTTCTTGCAAATGTCTTCTCAAACTACATAAATTGGATCCACTAAACGCATTTTGGCAAACTCTACATTCTACGGTTATCGAAATCATAGAAAATTTCTTACGATTTCGTCGCGTTTACGGCCCATTTCAGAAATTCCAAAAATTAAAATCGCTATGTTATTTAAAAGTACGACACTTGACTTAACAATTTTGAATAAAACTCACGGCCTCGTTTGTTTCGTGTAAGGGAGATAACATTGAAATATTTCGACGTAAATGGCATCGGGCAGACAATAAAATCAACGAAAGCTCGGTAAAAAAACGAATGAAGAACCTTAATCAAAAAGTTCAACCCATACAATACTACAATTGACACTAATTTTTTTTTTTAATTTGCTTGTAGGTTTGATAAGACTACATAAGAGCGAATACGACAGAGAGAATAGTCGAAATGAGTGCGACTAAAACGAATGATAGCTGTGGGATGTTTGAAAACTTGAAAGCTGAAAGATTTATTCTGAAAATGCCGGACCAAAAAGAAACCAATGCCGAATTCATGTATCGGGGTCATCAATTATTTCCGGGTGTTTTCCAATCCGCGGGTTCTTTTCTGAAGTTCAGTGTCTGCAAAAATTGTTTAGTGTTAGGCAGCACTTGGTGACAAAAAACACATGGCAGCGATGAAAACACACCACAAAATGCAAATATTAAATGCGATCATTACATACATACACTTTTTATGTTTAGAATTCTTTGTATGGGCACAATAACCAACTTTTCCAATTTGTTATGTGCCCTATTTAAAATCTGGTAAAAGCTGACTAAATCCTCTTAGTCCAAGAGCCAGCGGCAAAAAAACTGTTTGAATTTACTAAGGTAGTTCTTTGATAGTTCATTGCATCAACGTCACGACCAATGGCGGGACGGGGCTGCTCAGTCGGTGCATTTAATTCAAAAAATGTTTTTATCGATATGCAACATGTTGCTAATGAAAAATCACTTGTTTTTCACTTAAAAAGTCAAAAATGATACGATTAGTTTTAATTTTCCCAAAAATTGAGAAACACATTCCCTGCAAGAAATGCGTTTTGCTAGTAGTCCAAGAGCCATCGCCTATCGATCAATGGTGGAAAATTTTCGAGGAAAAGCACGAGTTCGAATGGTTTGAAGGCAATCAAGTACCGAAAATGTTCAACGATGTCGGGGTGGTCAGTCGGCCATCATGTTGTATGTGCGAAAAAATAAATAATGCGCAATTCATTCACAATGCTTCGAAATTCTTGTGGGGGTACTAAATTTTATTGTAAACATAAAAAAATAGACAGTCACCGTTTAAAAAAAAAGGGCCTTCAGTCAACAAAACATGTAATAAAAATTTCTTACATACAAATGTAAAACGAAATGAATATGGAAATGAATCAACCATCGAATTCTTCCTCCGACTCATCATCAAATTCACTGTTGTCGCTCTGATCGCAGATGTCAATGTCGGTTGTTTCCGCTTGAGTTTCAGAGGGAGAACCTGAAAAATCAATGTAAATGCTGTAATGGTACATTCATAGCTATGAAGTAATGATTACTAATCGTAGTCATTAGTATTTTGATTACTTTTATCCAAAAGTTGAAGTAATTGATTAAGTACGATTCTTTTCTGTTTGGCCCAATAATCCAAGAATTACGAATAAAATAATCAAATTGGAATCACGATTACTTGCGATTACGAAAAATAATCAAAAATAATCAAAAGTAATCAAAAAAGTAATCCGACTACTTTTGAAAATTATTTTTGATTTTTTTTGATTATTTTTAGGGTTTTTGTCTGTTCAACTAGGAATTTTCAGAAATTTGATTCAATAACAAAACAAATATATGTAAAATAAATATTTTTATTATGAAAAAGAACGAAAACACACAATGCATGATAGAACAAAGAAACCATTTTACTTCAAACTGCTATTCGCCTTCATTAAAACTAATTTTTCAAATGAAAAATCAGACATTGACTGCCTTCTTGGAGCATTCACTATGTCGGCAAAAGAAAATAGTCTTTCAACTGGCGCTGATGATGTCAAAGACGTATTAAATGCTACAAAGGGTTCCTTCAACAAGTTGTACTTTTACAAAATATAATAGTTTCAGCACTTGAATTATCGTTCAAGTAGCAGAATAGTTGGTGTGCCAGCTGCGATCGCTGATCGGGCTTACATGTGTCCTGTGGGGAACCACTTACTTCGATTTCGTCATCTAAAAAATTTAAAAGGAAAAGTTTTTGAATGAGGGAATGAAAAGGATCGACTCAATTTCGAATTTTTTATGCGGGTGCGATTTCTAGAGCATGCCCGATAATCTCACCATCAACATCGAAATCGAAATGTTTCAATGTAGTTGATATTTTGCTGCATTGAGGTGTCTGAAAATTGAATGCACTGCTGTTTTTGGCATAAAAATTACAAAGCGTGTCCAAAACAATTTTGGTGACATGGTCCTCAGTTAATGTTGGATTAGTTCTCTGCAACACGTTGAGCCATTTCATTTTTATATCTGGTGTAAGTACCGTTGCCGCAATCCAATATTGCCTCCGGAGCCAACAAGAAAAATGATGTAAACCGTTGTCTCAATTTCTGCTCGATTTTAATGACGACAGATGCTATTTGCTGCTGTTCCTTAGCTTTACTTAGTTTTCGCAACCTATTGCTTAGGGTGATTAGTGTCGGCACGAGAAATCCTATACTCGATTATCAATGAAATGCAATATTAATTTGAAATATATAAATTTCTTAACAGAACCTACCATAATTTACGTTATTTTTTCTTGAAAGAAATCTAACGATTCAGCAATTGGTTCCATTACTGTTTTGTACATCTCCAGATATTGCAAATCTGCTGGAGAAAATTGTGGCAAAGAGAGTTTATCGCAAAGATCATTTAATTTTTCTTTGTGCTGTAGTAGTTTTTGAACCGCGTCATATAATGAGTTCCAGCGAGTAACGACGGGCAAAATTAATGAAGACCCCAATTTTCCATAATAATTTCGGAAGACTTTGGCCATTTACATTTTTTTTTCCATAAGGCGTTGCATTTTTCGAACGTCTAAAAATTTTAATTGAAATTCATGTCAAATTGATATATATTTTCGTATTACCATCGTGTGTTGGATGTATATTGCCTGCTCAGTTTTCAAAACTTTTTCATAATCAGTAGATGCTAATAAGTTAAGAGTATGGCTGCAGCATCTCTGATGTTTGGGCAACAACAAATCATTTTCAAAAAATTGGCAATTCATCATCAGAGTCATCTTCAAAAAGATCATAGTTATCAACGCCGTATTCCTTAAACGCCTTCACAAAGTTTGAACCATTGTCGGTAATGGTCATAACAATTTTTGAGCTGTTAAAATCAAACGCGGTGTTAATTTCAGTGATCATATATACAATCTTTTCAGCAGAGTGTATTCCGAAAATTCTTTTGCAAGCCAAAGCAACCGATTTACGTTCCAAATTCTCCGTAAGCCAATGGCAAGTGTATCCCAGGAAGCTTCGGTGGTTTCCCGACCAAATGTCAGCAGTGGTGCAAAAGTACTTTACCGAAGCTGTGTTTTTTTTTTATATTTTGCACCATGCTGCAATATTTTTCCTCCAGTTTCTTTACAGCTGTTCGCCTGCACATCACCTTCATTCCTGTGCCTTCAAAAACGTCTATGAACGATTTCCTTTCCAGAATGGAAACAGGCAACGCTGAGTCTACAAGCGCGTGTAGGAGTTTTTCATTAAAAACATTTTGGAGACTTTTGCCATCAGGACTACTTGTTTTCTAAGCTTTATATTTTGAAAATAGTTCGGTATGCTTGACGCGCAAGTGCTTAACGAAATTCGACGTAACTTCGCCGCTTCCTTTTATAATTCGGTTACATCCAACACACTTAGCACACGTTGTCTTATCTGAAATCTGAACAATAAGTTTAAAATAAAGCGTCTTACACCATGGAACACATGAACAAACTTTTTCCACATCCGTATAAAATTCATTACTGAAAATTATTTTTTTTGGTTGTAACAAGGATTCCGAATAAACTTTCTTTGCAGGCGTAAATACTCTCATTCTTTTATTTGAAATGAGGAAGAAAACAGGGGTCCTCCAATTCATCGTCTGACGAAAAATCGCTTTCAAAAATACGCACTGACATTTTTCTTTCTTGTTCTCGAATAATTTGAACAGGAACAATTCTTTTTCGCTGGATTGAAGGATTGGACGATCCTTTCCTTTGTATAATAAAAAGTTTTTAGTTCGTAGCCGTACTCTGCACTTTATTATACTGATTATTACATATTTCTACATTAATAAAGAAAGCTCTTCTCATGTGAAGTCATGGGTAAATTGATATAAGGTTGCA
This sequence comes from Chlorops oryzae, assembly GCA_020466095.1. Classification (NCBI taxonomy): domain Eukaryota; kingdom Metazoa; phylum Arthropoda; class Insecta; order Diptera; family Chloropidae; genus Chlorops; species Chlorops oryzae. Next base: position 7,488 of record JAIPUU010000704.1, read on the forward strand.
AGAGTTCTTTATACCTATATAATTAAATAATAAGGTGACCGCTAAGTGAATAGAGAAAATAAAATGTTTGGATTCCGGCTTCCAGGGGCCAGATGAGAGGACTATTTTCTTTTGCCGGCATAGTAATTCAAGGCGAATAGCTGTTTGAAGTAAAATGGTTTCTTTGTTTTATCATGCATTGTGTGTTTTCGTTCTTTTTCATAATAAAATATTTATTTTACATATATTTGTATTTATTTTTGAATCAATTTTCTGAAAATTCCTAGTTAAACAGACAAAAACCATAAAAATAATCAAAAATAATTTTCAAAAGTATTCGGATTACTTTTTTGATTACTTTTGATTATTTTTGATTATTTTTCGTAATCGCAAGTAATCGTGATTCCAATTTGATTATTTGTATTCGTAATCAATTACTTGCCAGAAAAATCTCATATAAGGATTATATAATCATTATAATTCCTTTTAAAATGTAATTTAATTGATTACTAATCGTAATCAAAATCGGGCAAATGTTGCACATCAAAATCGATGTGCTGCGGAAAGGATTTTCCATACAAACCAATTTGCCCAAATGCCCAAGATGACGAAATGCCCAAGATGCCCACCTGCTTGAATACCACTAATATATCGCACACTAACAAAAAAATCGACACAATTCAAAATTCCGCATTTCTCGTAAATCATTCGGTCTCTTTCAAAACCTTTGAAAGAACATATTTTGCACACGGTGTTAATATTCTTAATTAACTGTTGAAGGTGTTCATTTCAAGTTTAGGTTTCGAAGTGTTGGTGTTCGTACAAGAAGTTACGGTCAAGCATTAAAAATTAGATGAAAAATTGTTCGAATCGTGCCGATTTTGTAGTTAGTGTGCGATATAATAAATATTTTTTTTTTCTATCTATTATTTGCATACATGAATTTGTATCTGGAGGTTGAAGTACGACATCGTTGACCAATTGTGGTAATTGATTTCCTTTAAACCAATCAAACTCGTATTTTTGCTCGACAATTTTTTCACCCATGATCGATTGGAGATAGTTCTGGTAATATTTTTGAATGAGCATTGCACCAAATACTTGCTATGTACCCAGCTCTTAAAATTTGTTGCATTTCGGATTGACTTGGTGGAATACTTGATCCATCAACGTTTTTCACTTGAATCTTGAACGAATCATTGACGGTACTTGAGCATTAGTATGTTTTTAGAAAATAAAACAAACCATGCCTCGTTCACGGATCTTAATTTTTTCATGCCGTATAAGTGGCACACAAATTCTTCAATTTTCTCAAATACTTCACTCCTGTTATTATCATTTAGGTATCCGAGATCAGCGAAAGATTTTTGAAAATCCGCGCTTTGACGAAGCAGCTGCAAAGGTCTTTTTTCCCCCTTTTTATAAAATGCCGGGTTTAAAGTCGCACCCAGTGAAAGCGTGAAGTCCTGCCAAAGGCGTAACAGTTATTATTGAAACGAAGATCTTTAACTTTACAACACATAAAATAGTTTATTGTCGCAATGGACACGCTTAAGTTAAAAGAATATAATATGCAAAAATAGAACTGAGTCTTAACACTTTGAATGCTCGATTGGAATTAAAATACTACAGACGAAAAACATATGTTGCTGTCAGGGTTTACTACAATAAAAACACAGTTGATATATAAGGCACGTTTGTGTTGCTTAGAATCTACTATTTTAACACCCTTCCTCAACACAAAGGCGTGCTTTACAATTTTCGTCAATAACAAACATATTTCTTAATTTACAATGATTAATCCGTGCTAAATTCTTCGTAAATATATCGGAAATCATTCTATCTGTTGGTACATATTGAATCTCTACAAGTCCTTTCTGAACAATTTCTCTCACAAAATGATATTTATATCGATATGTTTTGTCCTCGCATGATAAACAGGGTTTCTAATAAGCTGTTGCGCTCCAAGATTATCTCCGAAAATTACAGTCGGCGTTTGGTCGACTCCATAGCCAATTTCATCAAGAAGACGACGTAAATATATAGCCTCTTTCGCTTCATTACACAAGGCCACATAATCAGCCTCTTTGCTGCTTAACGCCACAGTACTCTGCTTGCTAGACTCCCACGAAAACGCTGCGCCAGACAGAAAGAATGCGTATCCAGTATAGGACCGGCGATCAATTGAATTGTTACCCCAATCTGCATCGACATAGCCATACAACGTTTCACCAGCAGATTTGTACGTTATCTTTAGACCGCTAGTTGTTGCCAGATACCTCATCACCTGCTTTACGCCGGCCTCGTGCTCCTTATGGGGATCTTTATTTCACTGTGCCAGTTTCGACACAGAGCGCATAATATCGGGACATATAACGAGCGCCAAGAACATCAGCGCGCCGATACTTGATTGGTAGCTCTTCACATCTGCCTTTGAACAACCAGCCTCAGTACAATTTATCAAGAAACCAGCATCTCATTGGGTAGTCGCCGATCTGCACGCTTCCATGCCATTATGTTTAAGTAGATCATGAATATATTGCTCCTGATCAATGGTGATTTGGCCTAGCTTACCGTCACGCTGCACTCGTATGCCCAAAAAATGCTGAATTTCGCCTTTGTCCACACACTCAAACTCACGCGATATTTGCTGTTTTATCGCTGTAAGCTCATTCTTATCCTGGCAACCTATAAGTATATCATAAACATAAATGATTATTAGGCTCAAATCACCTTTTTCTCGTCTTAAGTAAAGGCAAGACTCATTTCTGCCAGCCGAAAAACCTATGCGCTTCAAGCTTCGATCAAGGCAAGAGTTCCACTCCCTGCCTGAGTGTTTTCAGCCCATATATCGCCTTGTTTAGTTTCCAGACTTTATTTGGGTATCGCTGATCAACGTAGCTCTCAAGTTGTGTCATATACACCTCATCTTCCAAAGTACTATTTAGATAGGCTGTACAAACATCCATCTGATGTAAGTACATTTTTATCTCCACGGCGGAGAGCGAAAACCAGTCGGATCGTCGAATATCTGCATACCGGTGAATAGGTTTTGAAATAGTTTACTCCGAACTGTTGACTACATCCCTTCGCTACTAATCTGCATTTGTAGCGATCTATACTTCCATTTTTGTCCTTCTTGACAGTAAAAACCCATTTTGAACCGATAGCTTTATGCCCTTTTGGTAAATCAGTCAGCGTCCAGGTTCGATTTTTTCGTAGTGCTGCATATTCACTATCCATGACCGATTTCCAATTTACAGCTTCTTTACTTGCCATGGCTTCAGCTACCGTTGTAGGAGCTTCGACATCACTTTGCTCAAACAGATTGATTACGTTGTAGATTTTTCTCGGACGCCCGCGTTTGCCTGTACGCACAACTCTTGGTCTACCTGGTCCAATCCTTATATTGTTCTCTTCTGCACTTAAGAAAGAATCGCTGCCGTCGGTATCCTTAATATAATATTCATTATCGCTACCGTCATCATCACCATCGTCATTTGCACTACCAGCATCATCATCCGTATCACCAGCATCAGCATCATCATCTGCATCACCAGCATCATCACCAGTATCACCAGCATCATCGTCATTACCACCATCGCTTTCCTTTTCATTATTCTTGTCATCATTTGAATTATTCTCGAATTCCGAATCGCTATTCTTAATCGTGTCATGTGGCAAACTCTGTAGCAAATCAATTTCAATTGACTCACTTGATTTTCCAGAATCTTCTTTAAACATGACAGCTCGCCTTTCTACTACTTCACGACTTTCAGAATCGTACAATCTGTACGCTTTGGCCGTAAGAGAATATCCAACTAATTTGTACTCTTTTCCATTAGCTGCAAACTTCGAATGTTTTTTCCCTTTATTATTAATATATTTATTATATATTATTAATATGGAAATAACTACAATAGCAGAGGAAACGGCAGAGGAAATAACCGCAGTAACGATTTTAACAATTCACCTCCCAATAGGAACATTCGTTTGACTACTGAAACCCCATCGGAAAATCCAACACAGCCCCTAAGCAATTAAATAAACACTCCAAAATACATACACTGAGTTTTGAGTCAGAGTATCTTTATTAAAGTCCGTTTTCCAAACACTGAAAAACAATTGACAATTTTGGTTGACACGGGTGCAGAAATCACTGTACTAAAAACAAATCGTTTTATCGACGATGTCATTATTGACACCGACAATTTTTCAAATATTAGTGGTATAGGCGAAGGAACTATCAAATCCTTAGGTACAGCAACAGTCGACTTACAAATCGAAGATATAATCATTCCACACAAATGTCAAATAGTTCTTGAAGATTTCCTCATCCCATATGAGGAATCTGGGGTGTGGATCTCTTTAAAAAATTACAATTGCATAATAGAATTCATGCAGAACAAAGATTGGTTAATCTTACGACCGACAAATTACCAAAATGTGGGTATACCAATTTTCTCGAATTTCTCAGGAAATCAATTAATTTTGCCAGCCAGATCCGAAGTCATTCGAAGAGTTGAAATATCCACACAATTTAAGGAAGTGTTAATACCCAACCAAGAATTGCAAGCAGGAATTATTGTAGCTAACACAATAACAAAATCCGATAGCCCGTTCGTCCGAATTTTAAACACAACGAATAAATGCGTCACGTTAACCGGTCCAAAGCTGAATTTTGAAACTTTGGAAAAAATATGAAATAATTAAACCATCAAATAAAAATTCAAAAGGAAATGAAATAGTGTTGGAAACACTCTCTAAAAATTTTCCAATTCTATATAAGCAAAGCTTAACAAGACTCTGATCGGAATTTAGTGATGTTTTTGGATTGGACGATGAGACAATTTCTTCCAATAATTTTTACAAACAGAAACTTAAAACAATTGACTCAGAGCCGGTGTACATAAAAAATTATCGAAATCCACACACACATAAGCAAGAGGTAGAAAAACAAGTCAAAAAGTTAGTACAATATGAGATAATTGAACCATCCATTTCGGATTCGTTAATCTTACGACCGACAAATTACCAAAATGTGGGTATACCAATTTTCTCGAATTTCTCAGGAAATCAATTAATTTTGCCAGCCAGATCCGAAGTCTTTCGAAGAGTTGAAATATCCACACAATTCAAGGAAGTGTTAATACCCAACCAAGAATTGCAAGCAGGAATTATTGTAGCTAACACAATAACAAAATCCGATAGCCCGTTCGTCCGAATTTTAAACACAACGAATAAATGCGTCACGTTAACCGGTCCAAAGCTGAATTTTGAAAATTTGGAAAAAATATGAAATAATTTAAACCATCAAATAAAAATTCAAAAGGAAATGAAATAGTGTTGGAAACACTCTCTAAAAATTTTCCAATTCTATATAAGCAAAGCTTAACAAGACTCTGATCGGAATTTAGTGATGTTTTTGGATTGGACGATTAGACAATTCTTTCCAATAATTTTTACAAACAGAAACTTAAAACAATTGACTCAGAGCCGGTGTACATAAAAAATTATCGAAATCCACACACACATAAGCAAGAGGTAGAAAAACAAGTCAAAAAGTTAGTACAATATGAGATAATTGAACCATCCATTTCGGATTCGGTTAATCTTACGACCGACAAATTACCAAAATGTGGGTATACCAATTTTCTCGAATTTCTCAGGAAATCAATTAATTTTGCCAGCCAGATCCGAAGTCTTTCGAAGAGTTGAAATATCCACACAATTCAAGGAAGTGTTAATACCCAACCAAGAATTGCAAGCAGGAATTATTGTAGCTAACACAATAAACAAAATCCGATAGCCCGTTCGTCCGAATTTTAAACACAACGAATAAATGCGTCACGTTAACCGGTCCAAAGCTGAATTTTGAAAATTTGGAAAAATATGAAATAATTAAACCATCAAATAAAAATTCAAAAGGAAATGAAATAGTGTGGAAACACTCTCTAAAAATTTTCCAATTCTATATAAGCAAAGCTTAACAAGACTCTGATCGGAAATTTAGTGATGTTTTTGGATTGGACGATGAGACAATTTCTTCCAATAATTTTTACAAACAGAAACTTAAAACAATTGACTCAGAGCCGGTGTACATAAAAAATTATCGAAATCCACACACACATAAGCAAGAGGTAGAAAAACAAGTCAAAAGTTAGTACAATATGAGATAATTGAACCATCCATTTCGGATTATAACAGCCCAATTCTATTGGTACCGAAAAATTCGCTACCAGGTTCAAATGAAAAGAGATGGCGTTTAGTGGTTGATTACCGCCAGATAAACAAATAATAATAAATTAATTGGAGACAAATTTCCATAACCAAGGATAGACGACATCCTGGACCAATTAGGCAGAGCCAAATTTTTCTCATGTTTAGATCTTAAAGATGGTTTTCATCAAATAGAGCTGGATAAAAATTCAAGAGACATAACGTCTTTCTCAACTACAGGTGGCTCTTATAGATTTAAAAGACTTCCGTATGGGCTGAAAATTACCCCGAATTCGTTCCAACGAATGATGACTTTCGCTTTCGCGGGCCTAAAACCTGCACAGGCTTTCCTCTACATGGACGATTTGGTCGTCCTTGGTTGTTCCAAGAGACACATGATCAACAATTTAAAGGATGTCTTCCAACTTTGCAGAACACACAATCTGAAACTAAATCCACATAAGTGTACATTTTTCATGTAAGAGGTCACCTACCTCGGCCATAAATGTACAGACAAAGGCATACTTCCTAACGATAGCAAATTCAAAGTTATTCAAGACTATCCTAGACCCCAAAATGCTGACGAAGTCAGAAGATTCGTAGCTTTCTGTAATTATTACCGAAAATTCATTAAAAATTTTGCAGATTACTCACGTGACTTAACAAAACTCTGCAGAAAAAAAATGAACTTTCGCATGGAATAAAGATTGTGAGGAAGCATTCGCTTATTCACTACTTTCTCCAAATTTACTGCAATATCCTGAGAGGCAATTTTGTGTAACAACTGATGCTAGTAAGCATGCTTGTGGAGCAATGCTCAGTCAAGAGCACGATGGCAAACAACTTCCAATAGCCTTTGCATCACGAGCCTTCACTAAGGGTGAAAGCAACAAATCAACCATTGAGCAAGAACTAGCGGCTACACATTGGGCAATTGTCCACTTTAGGCCTTACCTATACGGTACAAAGTTTCTGGTCGAATCAGATCACCGCCCACTTTCATATCTTTTCTCTATGAAGAACCCGTCATCTAAGTTAACACGTATGAGACTTGACCTCGAGGAATATGATTTCACGGTCGAATACCTTAGGGGCAAAGAAAACTATGTCGCAGACGCATTGTCGCGCATCAAACACCCTGAAATGTCAAATATAGAAAAACTTTCAATTGAAGATCTTAAAGTATTGCACAACACCAATACAAAACTTTTTGTTATGACAAGATCTAAAATGAAAAAAAAAAATTACACAACAAAATGAAATTCTCCCTAAAAATATAAATGAAAATAAAAAAGCCCAAAGTATATGTCGCACAACATTTTAGTAATGTCAAAAAGCGTATAAAAATAAAGCTCTCATCAACCGATTGCTCACCAAAGCACGGGAAAAAGACTTTATCACACTTTATGGTCGACGACTTGCTTTCTAATGGAAGATTTGACTCAGGACAACTCTTTCCAAGGCTGGAACAAGCAGCCGTAAGCTAGGAGTCACCAAATTTAAAATGTCACTCAAGGAAGATAAATTTGAAACATTAAACACTAGTGAATTTAAAGATATGGGCAATAAGTACTTAAAAAATATAGAAATAGCGCTATTACCAAAGGTGACAATCAGTGCCGTAGCAATTCTGTTTTGCGTGAGGGGGGAAATTATTTTTCCAATTTGCAAGGGGGGAAAAATTATTTTTTCAATTTTATTCATGGGCAAAAACAAAAACGCGTGGGGGCAAAGCCCCCTCTTGCCCCTATGGTTGCTACGGCACTGGTGACAATAATTGATTATAAAAATAGGGATGAAATTAGCAAAATCATGACGAAGTTCCATGACAACCCAATCACTGGTGGCCACAGTGGTGTCAGGAGAACCATAGCAAAAATAAAAAGATACTACCACTGGCGACACATGACTAAAGATATTAAACAATACATCACGTCATGCAGGAAATGCCAAACGTCAAAAATGACAAAACGATTAAAGCCACCCACCATAATAACACCAACACCGGCCTGCGCATTTGATATTGTAATCATTGACACAATTGGTCCACTCCAAAGATCGCAAAGAGGCAACGAATACGCCGTCACAATTGTGTGCGATCTCACTAAATATTCGATAGCAATTCCGGTTCCATCAAAGGATGCAAAAACAGTGGCAAAAGCTATTGTTGATACCACCATTCTGGTGCACGGTCCAATGAAGAGAATTGTTTCGGACAGGGGCACGGAGTATAAAAATCAGTTGCTGAACGAAATTAGTGAACTGTTGAGGATTGAGAAAATAACCTCAACTGCATACCATCACCAGACGTTAGGGACAGTGGAGCGAAGTCATAGGACCCTTAACGAATACTTGCGTTCGTACATTTCAATTGAAAAAGACGACTGGGACGAATGGTTGCAGTTCTTCACCTACTGCAACAATAGCACCCCGTCGACAACTCATGATTTCTGCCCTTTTGAACTGGTGTTTGGAAAGACTCCCAATAAATTAGAGTTCACTGATGAGGTGACACCATTGTACAATGTCGAAGATTATGCAAAGGAGTTGAAATACAAATTGCAGGTAGCGCACAATAGAGCGAGATTATTATTGGAAAGAAAGAAAAAGAAATCTAAGAATTTTGTAGACAGAAATTTGTCTGATGTACATTTAGCAATAGGAGATAAAGTAATAATAACAAATGAGACCGGTCATAAATTAGACAGTAGGTACATAGGTCGTTATATAGTAATAGATGTATGTATAGTATGGGAAAACGCAAAATGATTCATAAAAGTAAGCTTAAGATCTTTAAAACATAAGAGTATACAAAGTATAATAAGCAATATTTTAAATTTTTTATAAAGAAGATATAAACCACAATATATATAATTAAAAATATTAAAATCAAAGAAAACATATATAAGATAAGATATTAAAAACTTATAAAATAAATATGCACTTTAAGTTTCAAAGAATTCCTTAAATAAGTTTTGTACCATGATCAAGTAAATAGTGCATGATCACCAGATGATGTGATCATGCTTTTAAAGCGGAAGGTGTAGTGGTCTCCACGACGACGTTGCTTTACTGTACTTTTCTATGTGCACAAATGCGACAGCTCACTGTCCTCACTGTACAGTCGTGAGAAAGTGCTGACGAAGGTGTCTCCAGCATATCCGCTACTTGAGCTGCATACTTTGTTGCTTTCAATTCTTTTGTTATCGCGTAGCTCGGGGGTTACTCGACACCTCTACTTTGTTGCAAGCCATTCCATTTGACTCGATCGCATTTGAGCGTCGCTGAGACCACTGTGACTTTTGTTATTTGTTTAAGATAAGGCTTTGGTTCGTAAGATATAAATATAAGCAAAATATCAATAAAGGGCTCAGTCCATTCTGAGACATCAAAAAGCTACAACGTCTTTCGCTAAATGAATGGATTCACTTCAGTTAAAAAGAAATGATTCAGCTTGTGTATATTCGATGGCGCAAATACGTTTTCCGTTGAAGAAGTATTTTTACAGCTGGAAATACAAATTTCAGCAGAGGATAAATTTAAAAGAGATTTAAGAAGACGTTGTGAATTATCTAATTTTTAGTATCCAAAGTAAAATTACATAAGCATCACAAAAAAGATTTTTTTCGATTGCTAAAAATTAAAATTTCGTAATAGAAATGCTTGGACCCTGAGCCCCAAACAATATTGAAGTAATTAAAATTAAAATCTAAAACGGGTCGAATTAAAACTAAAAAAAACTAGCACATAATATTACAAAAGGTAATCAAAGCGACCAGGCTTCGACTTTTTTGCATTTAGCGCCACGGCAAGTCACCCTACAGCACCATACGGTAGTGACTTTGCATTGGTCACGTAGAAAACAGGTAAACAACATAAGCGACCGACTCGAAAAAACGAATTTTGAATTTTTCAGTCGCCGAAAATTTCAAAGGCACACAACGGCCAAATACAAACGTACGTTTGAAAATTTGATCACACACAAACTCGTGTGTGTGCATAAGTGCGGCACGCAATCGAAAGAATAACAGCACAAGCGCTGAACTGCCGAAAAACTATAGGGAATGAAAACCGGTTCTCAATGCTGAAAGGCGAGAAGTCAGATTTTCGTTTTTGTTTTGAACCTTTCTATCAATTCCTCGATTTCATGCTTTTTGAGTGTTTCATTTGCCAAAGCATAGTGTATCGTCATCTACGTGGTATCATCGAGAACGAGTGAAAAGTGGGATTCGCCATAGAGTACGTTGGCGGCTCTTTATATATTAATACTCTTTGGCATATGTATCTGGCATGTATCTGCATTTTGTTTCGAGCATATTCTACTTGCTCTGTTTATAAGCATTTTGTTTTTTCTGATCCAATATATCGAATCGATCTAGTCAATATTTATTTTTGTAACGAAAAAACAAGTGAGTTTTTTAATTCAAAGTTATGTTATGTATCTCAAAAATGAATTATTTTATAAAACTCCTTATATCTCTGTAACGGTGAAGACGTTAATAGTCAGATTTATCACAGACAGTGAGCTTATGTAAATTTTTAATATTTTATATGAAACTAACAATTTGATATATTGAGTTTATTTGGGAAACTTTGACCGCTGGTAGCGACCCCTAAATGTCATTTAAAAATTTTTAAAAAAATACAGAAATATTTTTTCGTGGTATATATTAAAATGACGGGGTGTCGCGTGAAAAAAAGAAAAATTTTTAAAATAAGGACCACCCTTATATACAGGGTGTCCCGAAAACTTTTGTAAAAAAACAAACCATTGATAGGTCGAGTCAAGAGAAACATTTTTTGTTTCCAGACAAAACTCTCTTAGTGGTACCGTTTACGAGCTGTAGCACTTAAAAAAAAAATATTTTCGTATGAAATTTTTGCGTTAAAAAAAAAAATTTGTTTGATTAAAGTGAAAAATACTCAACAATTTAGAAGGGTTCTTCAATAAAATATTGCATGTTTTCAGTTTTTTTTACTCTTAAGAGATATAGGGGTGACAGTTTTTCTACCTTTTGAGAGGTTTTAATGGATAAAGACGACAATAATTTACCTAAAACGATATAAAAACCTATTTTTTTAATCCGGCGAAACAAAATTCACTTTTGTCGTATGCTTTCTTAGGCATTATTGTTCAAAATTGTTCGCAGAATACCTACTATTCTGCTATAGGAATACGTACTTAGCATTTGATCCGCTCTAATATAGGTATATATATTCAAAATTTTCCATATAAACTCCATATAAAAATTTTGTTAGTTTCATAAAAGATATTATAAAAAACAGAAGTACAAAAAGCCAAGGGATTTTAAGCATTTTCTATAGATTTTAGCTAGGTGAATAATTGAAAAATATAAACAAATTCCATCACATCAGAGTTCTAAGTTAATCGCGTATAAAATTTTAATACCATTGATGTTTTGAAATTCATATTTCTCAAATATATTTTGAGCTATCTCAAAATTTTTAAGGCTTTTGTGTTCTTAAAACGCCATACTTTAATATGAAATCAAAAAATAACTTACAAATCTTTAAATGAATGGTAAAAAATTATGCTCAAATTCGAAAAATTTAAAATTTCAAAATAATCTGAAACATAGCTCAACCACTATTGAGCGATCTTTCAAGCTCGCTTTTTGATTTTAAGGAACAATCAATTGTGTAAGTCTGTGTTAAATCTGACCATCTTCGTCTTCACCGTTGCAGAGATTTTAGGAGTTTTTATAAAACGTGAGCGGGTTTTCACAAATAACTGGAGAACAGTTTGATAGAATTTTTTTTGCCATTTTCGTAATCTACTAAATGTTTTGGCTCCCTGAAAAAATGGCCCCAATGCAAAATGGCCCCAAACTCAAAATGAAAAATGACCCCAAAACTTAATATTGAAAACAATAACACGAATTTTGGGGCGATTTTTCATTTTTTTTGGGGTCTTTTTTCCTTTTTGTTTGGGGTCATTTTGCATTTTTCAAAAATTACATTGAGTTTGGGGCCATTTTTCCTTTTTTGATTTGGGGTCTTTTTTCATAATGCAAAATTACCCCAAATTTGGGGTCATTTTTCCTTTTTTGATTTGGGGTCTTTTTTCATAATGCAAAATTACCCCAAGTTTGGGGCCATTTTTCAATTAAAAAATTTCAAGTTGTAGTTTGGGGCCATTTTTCATTTGCATTCAAAACGAATCCTGATTCTTGGGGCGGTTTTTCATTTCATGTTGGGGCTATAATTCATAATGCAAAACGACCCCAAAAGTCGGGGCCTCTTTTATTTGGTTATGAATCCATTTCGCGTTCCAGCCCTGTTTTATATTCTTGACTTATAATTTGATTTTGGGGCCAAATTTCATTTTTTAAAGTGGGGCCATTTTGCATAATGAAAAATTACCCCAAAATTGGGGCCAATTTTTCATTTCTAGTTTTTCAAATTTCATAGGACCATTTTTATTTTCTAGTTTGGGGTAATTTTTCATTTAGATTAAAAACACCTCTTTTTGATTTTGGGGCCTTTTTTCATTTTATTTTGGGGCCAAATTTCATTTTTGATTTGGGGTCATTTTTCAAAATGCAAAATTGCCCCAAAATTTAGGGCCTTTTTTCATTTTGAATTTGGGGCCATTTTTCATTGGGGCCATTTTTCATTCCCCCAAATGGTTTACAATAGAATTTTTGGTTTTTGGAGCATCAAGAAAGCGAAAATTTGTAAATTAGTGTTAAAAGATAGTAAAAATCTCTTATCCCAGTCGGTATTTCGTTCGTACATGATTTTCTTCATAAACAAATTCATTGATGAAATAAGTAAAAATGTAAGGTTCAACAAAAATCACGAGAAGTCAACAACCAAAATTTTTTCGGAACGATAGCGGAACGACAACCAGCAAGCATTGGCAAGAGTTCCTTCCTGATTTCAATTTGTTCGCGCCGCTATCGCTGACCATTTCGACCATTTCTATGACAGCGCAACGTTAACTTACAGCAGCGAATTACACAACCCATAAAAGCTTCTGTAGCACCATTAATCGCTAACCTTTCACCCCCCGACTGGGATGTTAAATGCTTTGCATCAACCCTTAAATACGATAGAGCTTTTTGCTCTCTGTGCGCAAAGTTCTTTAGAACTCTCAGGCAGCAAGCTTACTTATCGGAATGTGAGAATAAAAGCATATGAATTTGCTCAACTATCACAACTTTTAGGGCCAATTCAACATTGCATAGGCAGTAAACTGTTGGTTTACCTTTATCTAAAATAAATTACTGATAAATTTACTATCGTATTTCGCGGTTGAGAGTAAAAAGCAGCGAACAAAGGAGAACCGAAAGTAACACGACACGTTTGAGTTCTTCATATCTTCGAACACGTCGAAGTATTTCCATATTCTTTAGAGGCGTATGCATCTCATTAAGCAGCAATTGAGCATTTCGACCTACATTCATATATTGAACGTTGTGTATTCTTCAGATAAATAAAACAACAAGTTTATGCAATCTATGCTATCAAAGCTGTGCAAAATTTAATGCGAGAAAAATGCAGAAACGAATAAATTAAGTTTTTAATATTAAATGTCTGATCTAAAGCAAAAAAAGCGGATTTATTAATTTCTCCTGTTCATTTAATCATGTGCTGCATTAAAGTTTTATCTATTGACTGTAAAGTGTTTGAAAACTCAAAGCAAATATTTCTAATCTTTAGAAGGAGGAAAACTGCAACAGTTTTGCTAAATTCAAACTTATTTCGTCCTCAGGTAAATCAATATGCATTTTGCTTTGAAATTATTATTGGAGTGCAGTATATTGTTTGTGCGTACATGCGAAACGATGAAAAATATTCGTGGTAGACCACGCAAGATGTTTATGGAAATATTCAGCGTCAGCAGGATATTTGAATTAGCCTTGCGAGTCTGCTTGCCCGTTGGTTTGCCTATCTGTACTGCATGTAGCATCTTCCAAATCAGCTGATTTTTGTTTACAACCGATTTACGTGCGTCCAGCAAACTCGTTTGCCTCCATTTTTTTTTTTTTTTTTTTTTAATTAAAAAAAAATAAATTTAATAAATTGTGTTATAATTTGATATGGTTTTCTTAAATTGCTGCTTGGTTTTCACCGCAATTTCTGCTGAAATTTTCTGATATGCTGGCCATTCACAAACGTTTTCAATAGTCATGTGCTGTTGTCATCGATAGATAATCGGAACAAAAATCGTATGTTCTTCCTAGCTTTTAAAGATGCGGTCTAGCATTCAACAACAAAGGCATGTAAATTCATATCGCATCTTTTCGCATCTTGCCAAAGTGCTAAAAATTGCAAGATGCGGCTAAAGTGGAGACGGCCTCATAGACAAGTTAACTAATAAGATCTGTCAAAAAAGACTCCAAAAATCCTCTACGTTTAGAATTTGTTGTGGAATTTTTATACAATATAGCTAACTTAAGTCACGATATTTCGATTTCTTACGAAAAAATCCTCTACTAAATTCTCTATCTCGCTGACACTATTGCTCTAAATTATTTTACTTTTTTGTCCAAGGCAAGTAAAAACTTATTTTCCCCTTAAAGCGTGTTGTGACTTTAACCGAAAAGGCATGTTTTAGCGGATTTGAAGTTTTCGACTGAATAACTGAAAACTGTTACATGAATATACGCTACCGGCATGTTTTCAACGAAATCATGCACGAAAATACGGAAACAATTAAATTTTAATATCTGGAAACTAAATGCCAACTTGTTGAAAAGGCGCAAAGTAGTTTCCATATACCTGAAATCTTTCAGCCTCATTTTTCAAAACTGAAAACACCAAAAATCCTATATTTGAACAAATATCTTACTTACATATGGTGTGAAGTCTGCAGATTTCACACGACAATGAAAGAAGTCTATGTTGGGGTGACACACTACAATTGATTGTGGATTTCTATTGTGTACTTCTATAAAACAGCTGATAATTAAAAATAAAAACAAGAACAAACAATAAATGCTTTTTGTAAGGATAAACCCTCTGCCTAATATCAAAAAAATCCAAGAAAATATTTTATGTGTGTTATACACTGCCGCTCATTTGAATAGGTTTGAAATATTTTTCATGTATAAGCATGCCCCGTTCAGGCTGTGTGTCAATTGTATGGTCTTTCTGTATGTGTATTGAGAGGTCAATCATTTACCAACAACTGTGGATAAAATCATAACATAATGACCATCCGTTTAGATGATATGGTTAATTTGTAAAAAATTGCAAAAAATTCGTTAAATTTTTCGGCTCATTTGAATAGGTTCATTAGCGTTATTTTTAATTTAGTGTGAGGGGCGCTTAACGATCGTTAAAATTTATCAAAATTTCGTTACAACACTTTGGCATTTTATGAAAAAAACAAAAATGGGACTGGAAAAGTCTTGACTGAAGCAGAAAAAGGCAAAATCCAAGTTTATAAGGAAAGTGGTTGAATTCACGCAAATATTACCGCAAAAATTAGACGAAGCCAAATTGTAGTAAGCAGGATTTTAAGGAATGAGTCTAATTATGGAAAAAACATGAAAGGAAGAACTCATAAAGCTACAACTGCCGCAGAAAGAAGACTTATCCTAAGGAAGGCGTCGAATTCTCATCACAGTGCTGCAAAAATTAAAGAAATTACGGGTGTTAATGCTTGCTTAGCAACCATTAAACGCGTCATACAGGCTGCTAAACAATTAAAGAGGCTCTAACTTAAAAAAAAAAACACCACTTAACGTGTCTCGTAAGGAAGCACGGATGCATTTTTATCGACAACACATGTCTTGGGATAACCAATGGAAAAACGTTGTATTTTTTCCATGAAAAAAATTCAACCTGGAAGGACCAGATGGGTATAACTATTACTTCCATGACTTGCGTAAGGAAGAGCACTACCTGAGTCGCAGTGTAATGGTGTGGAGTGCCATTTCCTATTATGGAACTATCGAACTACATTTTGCTTACTTCTAGAATGAACGGAATTAGCTATAAAAATGTGATTCAGAATGCTTTTCCGAACATATCTGAAATTTTTGGACCATTGTCTTGGAGATTCCAGCACGTTAATGCACCCATTCATACTGCTAAAGTTGTCAAGGAGTGGATTAAGAGCCAAAGTGTCCAGTTAATAAACTGGCCTCCATAGTCTCCAGACCTCAACATCATAGAAAACGTTTGGGGCTAACTTGCACGAAAAGTTGATGACTGGGGAAAGCAATATGAAACCACGGAGTTACTCATAGAAGGTATTCAAAAAACTTGCGCAGAAATTTCGCTTAACTTTCTGCAAAAGTTATACGAATCTATTCCACAGCGAATATTTGAAACAATTTCAAAACATGGAGGATCCACGCACTAGTAGTGCTTTAAAATATGTTCAATTAACAATATTAAAATAAAATAAAAAAAAATTTGATGTTTAAATATTTATTTTAATTTTAT
>JAIPUU010000572.1:0-27500 GCA_020466095.1 Chlorops oryzae
TTCTCCTAAATTTTTAAGATTTTAATTTATTTAATTTTTTTTAATGGTTCATTTTCAAGCAAAAAATTTTGCAACCATAAGCTCAAGTGAGCGTTTTGACAAACAAATTAAATTCGTTCGTTTAGCGTAATGGTTAAGACGTTCGCCCAGCGAAGTGGTGGTCTGCGGTTCAAGGCTCGGCCGAGGCGAGAAAATTTAAAGAGATGAAAGAGAAAAAGATTTAAAAAGAAACAAATAAATAAATAAAAAATATAATAATTTAATAAAAAAAAAAAAAAAATATTAATAAAAGAAGGTAAAAAAAAGTCAAAGCAAAAAATAAATTTTTTTTCCCCAGTCGCTGGTGACAGTTGATTTAACCGCGAGAGAGTTATATCAACCATCAGGTAGTTATATCCCTATTGACTGTATTTGTACTGTTGA
This sequence comes from Chlorops oryzae, assembly GCA_020466095.1. Classification (NCBI taxonomy): domain Eukaryota; kingdom Metazoa; phylum Arthropoda; class Insecta; order Diptera; family Chloropidae; genus Chlorops; species Chlorops oryzae. The sequence continues at coordinate 424 of JAIPUU010000572.1, forward strand.
ATCGACCGCTACTACACATAAGCTAAGAATTAACGGTGAACTCGGTTATTTTAACCTGCTTTTTCAGTTAATATAACTACCTTTTTCTCTCGGTGTAACAGGAAATAAATTAATATATATATCTTAAAGTGCTAAGTACAAGAGGAGAGGAGGTGAGAAATTAATATTTCAATGGTTTTCCAATTTTAATGAAATCACGTACAAAAAAAAAAAAGAATGTATAAGTATACATAAATTTCACATCAAGTTTTAGAGCAGTTGGACGAAAAAATTTTTTTTAGTTTCTCTATTCTTCTTCTCTCTGTGCGAACTATGTGTGATATTGCGATAAAATTGAATCTGTCTTGCTGAAACGTATGATTGTCGGGGTATTTTTTGGGAGAAAAAAATTTTTTTTGCAAGCGGGAATAAAACAAAAAAAAAAAAATATATATATATATGTATATAATTTGTTGTCAGAAAATATTTTTATGGTTCTACTGGCTGTCTATCTACCGTTAGACAGTTCATCGTTCGTTAATATTCGCGGCCGGGTACAACATTTTAATTTTGTTTTCTTAACGAGTGACCTCACGTTCGGAAAAAAGAAAAAGCATTGGGTGGTGCGATTCAGTAACCGTTTTTTTTTTGAACTCGTTTGATACTTCTATTTTGAATTCACCTTTATGAATAAAACACAATCAAATGGATTTTTCTCTTACCGTAAAGTCTGACTAAATGGAAAAGGAAGTAGGAGAATTGAAGCAGAATTTAAGGCAATCGGAAGATAGAGCAACAACGATTTTAGCGGAAGTGTGGGACCTTACTAAACAAATAAATCCCAGTAGAGAGGCAGTTACCTTATAAGAAGACAATTTAGCTGTCAAGCGTTATACCCGTTTGGAAGAAGCTTTATTTCTCTTAGAAAACGCCAAACACTGCATTGGTTCAAATACAGAAAAGAATAAGGAGAAAATTAGTCAGTTGACAGAAACAGTCGCCCTTTTAGAAAAGAATTGCTTAGAATTGAGTAAAAGAATAAAAGCAAGCGCAGCGCTCATTGAAGAGTCTGAAGCAAATAACGAGATTCTCAGAGAAGCATTAAGTAGCGCTGTAGGAGGACAAGTAGCTGAGGAATTGGAACGAAGTAAGGCAGCAGCGAGGGAACAGAAGAAGGAAACCGAATACCTCAAGGTAGAAGTTAGAAATTTACGAGAAAGTTTAAAGAATCTCTGTCGCACTTCGCCCTCTCCTTCCCGTACTCCCACCCCAATAACACCTGAGCAACCAGAACAATCCGGTCAGCGTAATAAAGTTAGAGATTGCATTCCACACCAAGGACTTAAGGATATAATTCAAGAAGCGAGTATTCCAACTATAACAATTACAATGGCCAACCCTACAAATATTAGTGAAGTAATGAAAAATATTAACAGATTAGTACCATATTTTGCGGCCACCAATGGCCCGGAACTTAGAGCAGATGTTCATAGATTTATCGCCGGTTGCGAATTAGCGAAATTAACAATTAATCAGCACGACACACAGAATGCAATAAAGTGCATTAAACAAAGATTAGCGGGCCATGCTTTCGAGTCATTGTCAAACAAAGTTTTTAGCAATATTGACGAACTGTGCGAGTTCGTCAAACAAATTTTTCTAAAGAAGAGAACCCTCGAAGATATAAGAGCAGAAATGATATCGAGTAAACAGAAAGCAGGAGAATCTATTTGTCCTTTTGGGGGTAGGGTGGAGGCCTTATTGAATGAAGCAGAAAGTATCATTAGCGATAAATGGAGTGAACAGGAATCACTTTCCGCGTTAGACGAATATAAAAATTTAGCAGCTAAACGGTTTTTAATGGGTTTAAGAGAGCCCTCAATCAAACATCGTTTCGTAGGATGCCAAAACAAACTCATTCGCGACCTCGTAAAAATAGGTGAGGAAGCCGAGGAGTTGTTTGGCGATACCCCCTTGCACATAAATACAGTGGACTCGGCTGGTCAAAATGCCACGAGACCACCAAGTACACCTAAGTGTTCTTTCTGCCAGCGGGAGGGTCACTCGACTGAATCGTGTTTTCGTGCGAGAGGAAACAATCAGAGTAGTCGGAACGGCCAAGAAATGACCCGACGTACGCAAACTAACTGTACTTACTGCTCACGACGCGGTCATGTTTACAACAATTGTTTCGAGCGGCTCGGAAAACTTTTCTGTCAGGTATGTCTAATGAAAGGCCATGAAACTAATCCATTCTGCCAACAATCCGCACTAACGGATGGGCGAAATTTTTCCAGACAAAATCCTTTCCTAAGGCCTACAACACCAAACTCGCAAGCGGTAAACCAACAATCGACTCCAGCAAACTCCTTAACGAACAATCGAAGTAGCACAACTCCACAAACACAAGAACGAAATCCCAACAATCCAGTGCAGTGCTACAGATGTAAAGAATTTGGTCACATTGCCCGGAACTGCACCAAGCAACTACAGGATCAGGGAAACTTATTGCGGCCCAGTCTCGGCCAATAGACTGGAATGCCGAAAATAATTGTAATAAACGGCCGAACCAGTTGTTGGAAGCCCAGCAACCGAAAGTAACGACACCAGACCCATTGGAAGAAAAACCCGCAATCGACGAAGTCCCTAGCTCCAATTCAAAGACGTTACGCAGTCAAAAGTCAACGGATAGTACTCCTTTAAAGGTCAAAAAACCTGTAAAGAAAGTGACATTCAATGACACAATAACAACATTTGTGTATGCCTTAGAAAAGGACTCTGAGCTGAGGGGCATCAGCGATACAAAAACTAGAAATTTCATCTCAAAGTAAAAAATTGTTTTTCGATTTTCAACTTTGTATTGTATATATTTCAATTGATTTTAATAAATTCTATGAACTTTGAGTTAAAACAAAATTTTTGGATTTTCAGGGGTAAGAAAGAAACCTCAATATTCGACTGCGAGTGTTCAAAAAACGCACAGTTCAGTTGGGGGAAATTACTTCGAAAATTTACCTTCAAATCAGGACACAATGAGGATGTAGCTAACAGTTTAAATTTGAGACACGAGCTTCCGGTAGAAGATGCTTTTATAGAAATACCGTGCCAACAAACGTATAGGAGAAAAGCCACATTATTAATTGACTCTGGTGCGGATACCAGTTTGATTAGAAGAGAATCGTTAGCAGATGATGTAGACATTGATTTTAAAAAGTTAAGCGTTTAGTGGGAGCTTTCGGAGGAGACTCCAGCACTATAGGTGAAGTGAAAATAGAACACGATCAGATTCCGTCATTGAAGTTTAATATGCAAGTAGTCCCTTATGGTACAAATTTGCCAGCGGATGGTCTCCTTGGACGAGATTCACTCTGGAATAAGACCATAACGGATACGATAAGAAAAAATATCACTTTTGTTGAAAAGGGGAGCACAGGTAGCTACCCTACCGTTAATTTTGAAGAATTCTTCTTGTAATGTTCACGTGGCTAGAAAAATCACAATTCAACCGAGATCGATAAGAATAATTGCAGTTAGTACAGGGTTACTAACGAATGATTTAGTGGTGCACAAAAGAGAAGTGGCACCAAACGTTTATATTGGAGAAAGTATTACAAAACCCCAGAATGGGTTGGGATATGTATCAGTTTTGAATGCCTCAGAGGATCAGGCTAAATTAGATATGAAAAACCGAACTACAGTATAGTCTTTTAGACGACTATGCGATGTTACGCGAGAATTTTTCTAAGTATGGAGCTAAAAATTATAAATCACCCGTTTCTTGTCTGAATATTAATACGTGTGCATCCGACTCCGGTGGGGAACGATTTCCGTTTTTAGTCAATACCCTGTCACTGGATGTTAACCTAAATGATGAAGAGCGAACTTCGCTATTGAAAATATGTGAAGATTTTCAGGACGTTTTCCATCTAAAAGGGGATTATCTAAGCTACACTACTACTTTACGTCATGAAATTCCCACAGAACCTGGCCATCCACCAGTAAACATTAGACAGTATCGTCTGCCCGAAGCGCATAAGGAAGAGATAAATAGGCAAGTCGAGGAAATGCTCGAACAAGAGATTATAACCCCTAGTATTTCGCCATGGAATTCTCCCATTATTTTGGTGCCAAAGAAAAGTGGGCCAAATGGAGAAAAGAAATGGAGGCTAGTGGTGGATTTTCGTAAATTGAATGAGCAAACGATTAAACAAGTTTTTCCAATTCCTAGGATTGACGAGATACTCGACCAGCTAGGGTGTAGTCGTTATTTTACCACGCTAGATTTAGCTAGCGGATACCATCAAGTATTGGTAGATGAGGACGACCGAAAGAAGACAGCCTTCAGCACAGGTCAGGGACATTATGAAGTTTTACGAATGCCGTTTGGCCTAACAGGGGCACCGGCAACATTCCAACGAATAATGAATCATATTCTTACAGGGATTCAAGGAATAGATTGTTTTGTTTACTTAGATGATATTGTAGTCTACGGCAGAAATTTAAAGGAGCACGAAATACGTTTGCGAAAGGTTCTACAGGCGCTAAGAGAAAACAACCTAAAAATACAAACAGAAAAGTGTCAATTTTTAAGAAGAGAGGTGGTTTATTTGGGTCATCGCTGTTCTGAGCAAGGTGTTTTGCCAGATCCAGGCAAGGTAGAGTGTGTGAAGCGTTTCCCAGCACCCAGGAATAAAAAACAACTACAATCTTTCCTGGGTTTGGTGAACTACTATAGGAAATTTATTCCCAATGCAGCCCGAATATTGCTGCCTCTAACCAATTTGCTAAAAAAGGATGTCGAGTACGAGTGGTCTGAGTCTTGTCAAAGCGCAATGGTAGCCTTAAAAACGCTATTACCAGTCCGCCGATTTTAAGATATGCCGATTTTTCTCAACCCTTCTTGCTGACTACAGATGCCAGCAATGAGGCGTTGGGAGCAATTCTATCACAAGGAGTTCTAGGAGAAGACCTACCGATTTATTTTGCAAGTAGAGCGTTGAGTCAGACGGAGCAAAGATACTCAACAATAGAGAAGGAGTTCTTGGCTATAGTGTGGGCCACAAAAAATTTTAGATCATATTTACTAGGACGTCATTTCACTATTTACACTGACCATAAGCCGTTGAGAGGAATAGCGAATTTAAAAGGCCAAACTTCTAGGTTGGCTAGATTCCGACACAAGTTGTCAGAGTTCGACTTTGAAATTTGTTATAAGCCGGGGAAAACAAATCAGAATGCGGACGCTCTAAGTAGATTGCCCTACGAAGATACCAACATAGCCGTAGTGACAAGATCTCAGGCCAGGCAAAAGACAGACCCGTCAGATAGTTCAGGGGTAGTCGAGGAAATTTGTTTAAAAAATAACGAAGAAGGGGATATGTAAGAAAACCCTGATTTGGGAAAGGAAGACTCTGCCGTTTTCCTGACAGACCCCAGGGATATAAAAAATGTACTAAAACAATTTCATGATAGTCCGATGGGTGGGCATAAAGGGGCCCTAAAAACATATTTCCGTATTCGCCGCCAATTTAAGTGGAGCGGCATGCAACGCCAAATAAGAGATTATGTCAAGTCATGTACCAACTGTCAGCAGAATAAGGCTAGTAAAGCGACGAAAATGCCCATGGTTATAACCGATACGGCTCATAGACCATTCGACAAATTGTTTATGGACATGGTGGGTCCCTCTACCTACCACCGCATCAGGCAACAAATATATTCTCACAATAATAGATGATTTCTCTAAATATTTTATTTGTGCGGCCATGCTGGATGCAGAGGCTAGCACAGTAGCGAAAATTTTTTTTAAAGAGGTCATTTCGAAATTTGGTATACCTCGACTTCTGGTGACCGATAACGGCACGAACTTTACTTCCAAACTATTTTCAGGTATTTGCAAGCTACTGGGAGTGAAAAGACTTACAACTAGTCCATATCACCCTCAGTCAAACGGGGCACTGGAAAGATGTCACCGGCCTTTGGCCGAACATCTTCGTATGGTGGTAAATGAAGATGGTACGAACTGGGACGAATGGCTATGCCATTCTATGCACGTTCATAATAATTCGGTCCACACCGCAACCAAACATACGCCCACTAAGGTGCTTTTTGGTTTCGATGTCGACTTGCCAGTAAATTTAAAGAAAAAACCCATACCTCTCTATAACCCAGACGACTACAGCAAAATTCTGAAATACCAAATTCAAAGAACGTATGAATTGGTACGTAAAAACCAAGAAAAATCAAAAGAAAATTCGAAGAAATATTATGATACCACAGTAAATGTCCAATCATTTAAAAGCGGGGAAAAGGTTTGGCTAAAAAACCAGAATCGCAAAAACAAATTTTCATCACCCTGGGCGGGCCCTTATACAGTAGTGTCCGCTATTGGTCCGGTGAATACCAAGCTTTTGATAAAGGGAAAAGAGAAAACGTACCACAACAACCTCTTGAAAACCATATAACCAATAATAAAGAAAACAATTTTATATTTAAGTAAAGCTAATAACAAATTAAGGCAATACATAAGCAACTAAGGTGGTGGTATTGCGCTTAATACTAAAAATAAGAACTTAAATCTTTTATTCTCTCAAATCAGATTCCCGTTCAGTACCGAGTACATTGGAATCCCTCCTCAACACGGAAATTATAATAGACCATTAAAAGAGCGAGTGCCGCCAAAAAGAACAAATTATTTTACAAAACCTAAATTGGATTTACTTAGCAGAAACAAAGCGACATCGTTTATTTTTTTTAGTTCTGTCTTATTCTAGGAATACGGCTTAACACCAGGACAAATCAACAAAGTCAAACCTCAATAGACATCGAATCTACGCCCTCATTTAAATTTTCGCATGATCATTAACCCATAGGTTCCCAAAATGGAAATGATAGCACTTAGAAATTTAACCTTGGAAGAGCTACGAAAGACTTGTAGAAATTTCAATTTAGTTCCAGAGGCGAGCGGGCCGAGATGCAACGCCGCTTATTGTTACATATAGGAAAATTGAAAAGGGAAAATAAAAACCAGCCTAGCCTTTTTACACATATGAGGTGCTGTTGTGACGTCTGCAACAACATTTGGCATCAACCAAAGAAAAACATTGTAGAAAAGAAAGGTACAGGCGAAAATCCCGATAAAGCAGTTTACGAGAAAACCCCTTCCCCCATGGAAAAAGAACACAACCTAGACCGACGTCGAATTTTTAAGGAAATAATGATTTACGACTCGAATGGAGAGCAACACGCTATGACAGCATTCTTGGACACAGGCAGTGACTTAAGTACAATATCAACCTTCAAATATTTTGAGCTTTTTAATGAAAGAGATTTCGAGGGAAAAGGTACTCTCGTTTACGGTGTGGGGGGAGGTCAAACGAAGACGGAAGGGACAGTTAGCGTTAGGATAAAAATCGATAACTTGCCACTTCTACTGAAGATGCACATCATGCATGAAGCGGATGCTCTGTTCCAAATCACAATCGGCAACGACATCCTTAAGTATTTAGACATCTTGATTTCCGAAGAGGGAGCCACATTTCTCCGGAAGACACAAGACGCTTCCCCTCACGACCTTCGCGTTATCAGCACGACCTTCAATTATTCTACAGCCACTAGATCAGTTTTTGAAGAAGAACTCTTAAACTTCAATGTTCAAAATTCGCCGAATAGTACATTGCACGAAGAACTCGATTTAGTGCATTTAGATCATATCACTCGAGAAGAAATAGAACTATTAGTCAGGAACTATCGCTCAATCAAAATTTTCAATTCGCCAGTAAAGTTGGGATTGCGATTAAGCGACAACATTCCATTTTCGCATCTCCCAGCCAAGCTGCCCGCATGCGATCGAGAAATAGTCAATACCCAGGTGAATGAGTGGTTAAACAAGGGGACAATTCGGCTCAGCACATCTGAATACTCATCACCAATCTATAAAGTATCAGGAGTAAACAGAAAGGAGTTTTTCAGGGTCGACTACCACAAGTTAAATCAGAAAATTATCCCGGAGAACTCACCGGTGTTATCTCTCGACGATGTACTGAAGAGACTGCAAGAAGCGAAATTTTACACCGCGTTGGTGGTAAAAGCAAGCTCTTTACGTATACCAATTGCAGAAGGCTCCAAACATTTTACATCATTTGTAACAGAAGATGGACAATATGAATTCAATTACGTACCTTTTGGTTTAGCTAACAGAACAGACAGTAGTCAACCAGTTCATTAACAATATTTGCCAGGATTTATTTAAAAGTAACGCCAAAATCTTTTTTGAAGACCAAATAGTCATCGCAGCCAACTCAGAATTGGAAGGGATACAGAATTTAACCAAAGTATTAAAAGCGGTAAAAGAAGGGGGACTAGACATAAATTGGATTAATAGCACGTACATGTCGAGCGAGTTCCTTTTTAGGGGGTATCAAATAGAGGGGGCAACAATAAGACCAGCTAAAAAATTTCTGAGAAAGATACGAAGATCACCATTCCCACACGATCAAGATTCAGTAAAGAAATTCCTAGGATTAACATCGCACCTAAGAAGGTTCGTTCCAGAGTATGCAATGGTAGTAAAGCCACTATCAGACCTACTCCGAAAAAATTCAAAATTCTCTGTTAATATCAAATGCGAGCTAGCATTCAAACAAATTAAAGAATGCTTAATGAATGCCCCGGTTTTGACATTATTCAATCCGGACACCCTGAAGAAAATCCTGACGTTGGCAAATCAACATACCTATAGCGTTACCCTCCTCCAAAGATTCCTCCCATTTTTCGTGGTTTCCTATTGAATCTATAAGTAGAAGAACAACATATTCAGAATCTCGGTATTCGCAATGTGAATTGGAGGTTCTGGCCGCCATTTCCGCATTGAAGAAGTGGAAAACCCACTTAAGGGACACAAAAGTACGAATCGTAACTAATAGTGGGGCTTTTTCAAATGCCATGAGTAAGGCAGATAAACAACCCCGTGTAGAACGATGGAAAAGCTTTCTGCAGGAATTCGACTATAGTCTGGAGTACCGTCATCAGCCAAGACCAAAAGAAGACACAATTTTAAACAGAATATATCAATTATTAGTAGAGACCACCTTGAAAGAAAGATTAAAAGCAGACCAACAACAGGACCAATGGACTAGAATAGTTATCCAGCTAATAGAGCATACCGAGTACGAGGACTTTTTCCTGCGGTGCGGGGTGTTGCACAAAGATCCCACTAAGGAACTTTTGGTAATACCCGTAACGTTGGAACGGGAAATCATTAACATCGCACATGGTCAAGGACATCTGTCAGCAAAAGAAACTCAAAATTTGCTGGAGGATTCCGTATTTATTCCAAATGTGAAATTAAAGGTAGAACAGATATTAAACGATTGTTTAGAATGCATAATAACAAAACAGAGGTCGAAAGAACCATCAGGACTGCTCAGTCCAATCGATAAGGGGGACGGCCTTTACGAACGCTATATCTGGGTCACGTGGGACCATTTGCTCCAACGGTCAAACAATATACCCACATTCTAACCATAATAGACTCCTTTTCCAGATACATTTGGCTTTTTCCAATAAAGGAGATAGACAGGGAACAATTTATAGCTAAACTAGAAATACACTCCAAAATGTTCGGAAACCCTGATCGAGTATTAACAAACACGATTATGTTTATCACAGAACCGTTTAGAGCCCATTGTTTAAGTAACAACATAGAACACGTGACAGTAGTAGAAAAAATACCAACCGAAGGTTGTCTCACCGAATGGGTACACACGAAAATAATCAATTCATTAACCGAACTAAGTTCAGAACGACCAGAAGGCTGGTACAAATGCGTTAGGAGAGTCCAAGAAATGTTGAACTTTGCGCAACCCAAATCTTATCCCACTAAACTGCCTAACATTCCCGAAATGGAAGCGACAGCAATCGCTCATTTCGAGACTACAGGCGAAAATATCTGGCAGGAGGTAGATGAGGAGTTTTCACAAAGAAGAGAATCCTACAGGAGAAAAATTCAGAGATATCAAGAAAAAAAAAAAAAAATGAGAAGGAGTTGTTAGAAATTTCACTGTGTGTGCCGCTTAATAGCTGAGAAACCTAAGGCGAAGAGGGAAATCCCCATGGTAGTTTTCATCAAAAAGCAAACAAAAAAAGTTTGGAAGGGGCAACACTGAGGGCGAAAAAGAGATCTTGACAGAAGAAAGAGTAGAAGTCAGAAGAGTTTCCTGTCAGAGAACGCGTGCGAACGAAGGCGTGAAGAAATAAGGAACGCAAGAAAAAAAAACGAATCTAAACGCATCGAATATTAAGCGAAGACCCACGGGCGAGACCATCATTCGGGTTATTCGAAAGTAACAAAAAAAATAAACAAAAGACATTTACCGACACTTCTTAACCAAATAAAATTTAAAGAAGGTGAAGGATTACGCCTGAAAAGCTGGCTAAGCTTCGATTCCGCGTGCGAGCCGGAAAAGTTTTTTTTTGTTCGAGACCGATCTGTACTATGAGAGAGAACCTTCGAGCGGAGCCGATAGTTCCCTTCCAAAATTAAACCGTTTGTACGTCTGGTAAATCCGAGTGGGAAAAGGAAAGAGAGTGACGGATGAAATCCAGAATGGAAGCGGTTAAAAGCATCACTCCTGAAATTGATTGAAAACACGTATTGCGAATATTTAGCTGGTACAGTTAAGCAAAGAAAACACAAAAAAAAATAAATAAAATTTAAATTAAATTAAAGATACAAAAAAAAAAAAAAAAAAAAAAAACAAACATTTTTTTTTTTTGATAATAAAAGGAACAAAAATAAACATAAGTTGCTATATCTTCGTTGAAATTGACGTATGAATGAATTGAAGAAGGAAAAAAAAAAAAAGAGAGAAGAAAAATTTTATATGTTATGATTAGTGTTTAGTTTTTTTTGTACCCTATCATGTGTTTAAGTATCCTAACCTATAAGTACCAGATAACACTACGGCTACGGTTGGTGCGCACTGGACCTACAGTCATCACTTGTAAGTAAATGATATTGAAACGAATATTGCTTTTGTAGAATAAACTTTAAACATCCAAAACTATCATTTTATTAAATTGCTCATTCACACTTTATAAAATTAAAATTCCCTAGAACTACCTTCCGTTATTGGTCAAAACTAAAGAGTAAATTAAACTAAAAGAATACAAAGTAAAGTAAATCAAGAAAAAAAAAAAAAAAAAACAAAAAACCAAAAACGAAACAGTATATATGTAATTACACTTCATTGTCTATTTCATTCACATGTATAAGAGTATGAGGCTAATGCAATGGCCAGGTAAAGCAGTGTCTTATTATAAATGCTGCCAATTTATTTTGACTTGATGTTATTGTTTGCGCACTCAATTTTGAATTTAAGTGAACTCAAATGTTAGTTCAAGTATGCTCCATTGAATTTCTTTACTTCTTTCTAATTTGTTTCTATTAATAAATATTGTTATGAACTGATAAATTTTGTTTTGTGAAGAAGAAGGTTGATGGCCAAGATGGTTGATTGAGACGAGATATAACAAAAAAGGGGTAGTTGTACTAAACTAAGGGCGTTACAATTACCATGGAAGGGGTAAAAGGGGAAAATAATTGCGCTCCGCATGAATTAACACCATTCATAGCAAAAGTTATTGGATTACCAGTGCACAGAATCTTCGTTTCTTTTAGTCAGATAAAATTTTCAGCTTTGCAGTCGGAAGTGGCTTTGATTGAATGCAATACTGTAGCTATGTTTACGCTTACTCGGGAATTTGGTACAGAACTACGCCACTTGCTAGAGCTAGCCGAACATTATTAAGATGATTACTGAAATCCCAAGTTAATCGAAATTTAAAGACATTTTTTTATTGGATCTATTTAAAACCCGTGCGTAACATAGATGGCGCCCAACGAAATGGCTGTTGAAAAGGGATTTCAAACAGACCATTTGAAATTTGCTAGAATATTCGAATATCAATTCTTTTTTTTGTCATCACATTCGGGTACATGTGATCATGCTCTTTAAGTTACAAAGAAATGACGGAATATATTCTGCGTTCTTTACACTAAAGTGCACTGGTTCAAGTACTAGAATGCAGATGCTAACGTTTCTTTTTCAAGTCGGACAAATTGCTTGTGAGTTAAGAGACACTTGTTAAGACAGTTAGATACGTTGGAGTCTGAAGCTTAGATCCTCGAAAAATAATTAAGCAAAATAACAAGCACTGAAGGCACAGTTCTACAACTACGGACCGTAGCATAAAAAAAAAACAAAAAAAAAAAATCTTCTATTTGTAACGTGTTTGTTAAGACACAGTTCATAATGGGGAGCTATACTAACGTCTGTTTGCAACGTGCTAGTATCTTCTAAATTGGCCATCTTCGTCGTCAGCCTGAAATCTTCACAGAATTTGAAATATTCAATACAAACAAAAACATAACTTTGATACGAATTAACTAACTGTCGCAAAGTTCGTTCCTATTATAAAAAAAAAAAAAAAAATTTTTTTTTAAAATTAAATAAAACGTTTATATTTTTGTTAAAATTTTTCTTAACTTGCTTAACAGTATGAATACTCGGAAGAATGTTAAAAGCGTCTCAACCAGTTTGAATTATTCACGTGGAAAAGGGCGTATCTCGGCAGCAAGCTCGCCGGGTCGAATTTTAGGCACTCCGTCCCTTCAGCCCGATAGACAACTGGTATCACACTCTCCGCCGGGTAACATCCACGGACAAGTAGGCCCCAGTTTATCTGCAGCCTCAGCAAGTTGCATCCCCAATCTAGTAGGATTTAATGAATTCATAGCAGTAAATAAAATTAGCGAACCTTTACCGGGATTAAGCCGATCAGACCTCTCGTTAGATACCAACCCAGACCCCATTCCGAACATGGCCCAATTTCAAAATCAGGCACCCTCCGAAACGGAAAATGACATATTTCATCGCATCCAAGAAATGATTAGAAACTCTCAAGCCGAACTTAGAACGGAATTAACCGCAATCAAGGAACAAGTTTTAAATACACAGCCGAATGCACGTCCAGAGTTGTTTAACGCGGTTTCAAATGATTCGAATCCATCAGGCTTCTCTCACTCTATCTCACCTAAGCTTGATTTAGAAAAATGGAAGGTCACGTATGACGGTACTACTAGCGTTTCAGATTTTCTCTTTAAAATAGAGACTTTGTGCAGACGAACACAATGTAGCAACGATCACTTACTTTCTAACTTTCAAGTATTTTTAACTGGTAAAGCCGAACGGTGGTATTGGGCATTCATAAGACAGGAACAAAATGTCACGTATCCCATGTTAAAATACTACATTACCAAAGAATTCGGAACACTTGAATCGGATCATGAGATTCTCATGCGATTGTCCAACCGAAGACAATCCCCCAAAGAGTCTTTTGACGAATTCTATAGTGCTGTATTGGAGATGAATGCTAGGATGAAACAACCTATTAACGACAAAACGCTGATAAGCATTTTGAAACGGAATGTCAATCAAAATTTGAAACTTCTGCTTTTCAATGCCGATTCGAAATCAGTACACGATCTGAGAGACCATGCGCGGAGCGCGGAACAAGTTTTGCGCGAGGGCAAAGTATTATTTTCCCAAGGAAATCCTGCTAGAAATATTAGTGAGCTAGACGCTAAAGCCCATTTAGAAGATTATGATTCAGATATAGATCCTCAAGTGGAGGCATTACAATTTTCTCGTCTTCGGCTTTCAAAGCCTGATTACAGTAATATCAAATGTTGGAATTGCTTAGCCTTAGGGCACTCCTATATCTACTGTCCCAAGGAAGAAAGACATATATTTTGTTATAAATGTGGCAACCGCGGTGTAGTGACTGTAAAGTGCACTAACCAACACCTGGGAAACCGAAGGCAGAACGAGATGGTTACCGGGGACTCTCGTTCCAAAATAACCACCCCGAGCACTTAAATACTTCCACAAGATCTTCTACTGTAATAGAGGAGGCAGTTGAAGACAATTCACCCAACTTTACTACTCCATCCAAGTTAGTTTCTAAAAAATATTCTTGCTAATCGAAAACGTATGCAGAAGCGACGTTTATTCCGGAAATTAATTGAGTCGTCCAAATTATGTAGTGAAAAGGATGAAAGACCGTTCGTTAAAATTACAATATTCAATCATGCTTTCTATGCTTTGTTGGATTCCGGTGCAAGCGTTTCAGTATTGGGAAAAAATTGTCAAGAGTTCATTAAAGAGAACCATCTTCAGATAAAGCCTTTTAAATCTCACCTAACGACCGCTGATGGATCAAAAAACCTGGTACATGGTCATGTGGAATTGCCTGTAACTTATAAGGGTACAAAGAAAAACATTGTATTTTATATTGTACCCAGCTTATGCCAGGAAGCGTACCTAGGTCTGAATTTTTGGCAGGAATTTGCCATAGCTCCGAACATTATTCCAGCCATCGAATCTTTACAATTACCTCTTAAACTCCCCCCTGAAAAGGATGTGCATTTTCACAAGCTATCAGCAGATCAAAAATTGGAATTAGACAAAGTTATACTAAAGTTTCCCTCCTTCGAAAAGCATGGTCTAGGATGTACTTCACTACTAGAACACCATATAGACACTGGTGATTCAGCTCCCATTAAAAGTAGACATTACCCACTGTCACCACCCAGACAAGCAGAAGTATACGCAGAATTGGATAGGCTACTAAAGTTAAGAGTCATCGAAGAGAGTAACTCGCCATGGTGCTTTCCTATTGTGAATGTGAGGAAACCGGGAAAAGTTCGTCTATGTTTGGACTCACGGAAGCTTAACCAAATCACAAAAAAGGATTCTTACCCGTTGCCCCATATAAATGGCTTGCTGAGTAGGCTTAAAGATACGCATTTCATTAGTGGAATAGACTTGAAAGACGCGTTCTTCCAGATCAAGCTTTCCGATACTTCCAAAGAAAAAACCGCCTTCGCAGTTCCAGGTAGACCACTCTATCAATACCGTGTCATGCCTTTTGGGCTTTGTAATGGGCCTCAGACTATGAGCCGTCTAATGGACAAAGTAATTCCCTCTCGAATTCGCGAGAATGTTTTTGTATACCTAGACGATTTACTGGTTTGTAGCGCATCGTTTGAAGAACATATTGACTTGCTGCGTGAGGTGGCCACTTGTCTGAAAAATTCTGGTCTAACTATAAATCTTTCTAAAACCAAATTCTGCCAAAACGAAATCAAATATCTAGGCTACCGTATTGGTAAAGGTTGTTTAAAGGTGGATCCAGATAAAGTCTCAGCCATAAAAGATTTCCCTCAACCAAAAACTCCTCGTCAAGTTCGAAGGTTCATTGGTATGGCCAACTGGTACCGAGCATTCATCCCGAATTTCGCAGATTTAGCAGGCCCTCTTACAAATTGTTTGCGCAAAACCAATAACAAATTTTCGTTGTCTCCCGAAGCTGTTGAGAGCTTTGAAAAGCTGAAGATCGCCCTTTCTGATGCACCTGTACTAGCACAACCTGATTTTAACAAGGAATTCATCATTCAATGTGATGCCTCACGTATTGGCGTAGGAGGGGTTTTATACCAAATCGATGAGAATGGCCTGGAGCGACCCATTTCCTTTGTTTCGCAAAAGTTGAATCGAGCACAGCGTAATTACACCCGTTACAGAGTTGGAATGTCTGGCAGCAGTAATCAGCGTAAAGCGTTTTCGGCCCTATGTGGAAGGCTTGCCGTTTAAAATCATCACCGACCACTCAAGCCTAAAGTGGCTAATGAATCAAAAGGACTTAAGCGGCCGCTTAGCAAGATGGAGCCTTAAGCTACAAGGATTTGAATTTGAAATGGAGCATAGAAAAGGTACTCTGAACGTCGTTCCTGACGCCTTATCCCGTTTTGATGTAGACTCTCTTACGGTGAATTATACCATCTCAGATATTGATCTTACTGCACCAGATTTTGATAGTGAGGAATACACTGGACTACGAACCTATATACAAACCAACACTGATCAGCTACCTGACCTGCAAGTAGTCGATAAATTCGTATACAAACTTGTTAAATTTAGACAAGGTGCGGAGAACGAAGAAGACAGTCTGTGGAGGTTATGGCTCCCGAAAACCCTCATCGAAACCGCCATATTAAAAGCTCATGATTCGAGTGGCCATGGAGGATACGCTAAGACCCTTGCTAGAATTCGCGAAAAATATTTCTGGCCCGCTATGGTTGAAGACGTTAAGTCGCATGTGCGTAACTGCGACGATTGCAAAATCATCAAGGTCACAAATCAGCTTTCTAAACCACCCATGGGAAACGCATTCAACACTTCTCGACCAATGCAAAGACTGTATTGTGACTTTCTTGGCCCTTACCCCGGGTCAAAGGCTAAAAATACCATCCTATTCATTGTATTGGACCACTTCACAAAATTTGTGTTTCTACGTGCATTTAGATCAGGAACTTCGAGCAATGTCATTGATTTCTTCCAAAATGAGCTGTTCATCACTTTTGGAGTCCCGCAGTTCATCCATAGCGATAATGGGAAGCAATTTGTCTCAGCGGAAATGAAAAACTTCTTCGAACAATATGGAATAACGCACATCCAAACAGCACTATATTCTCCGCAAGCCAATGCATCCGAAAGAGTGAACAGAGAAATAATTTCGAAATTAAGACTCTACCTGAAAAATGAACCACACCACCTCAATTGGGATAAACATATCCCGAAAATTTTAAACACTCTTAGAAGCGATTTTCATAGTTCCATTAAATGTTCACCTTATTATGCTATGTTTGGGCAAAACATGTGCTTACACGGCTCGTCATATCCAATATTGCAAAAACTCAACATGTTACGAGATGATACCGTTGTTCATAGAGCCGATAAGCTAGCAACCGTCAGAGACAAAATCTCACTAAACTTGGAAAGAGCACATGAAAAGGCCTCAAAAGTCTATAACACCCGAACTAAAGAAACCAACTTTAAGGAGGGACAAGAAGTATTCCGGAAAGCCCATAATTTGAGCAACTTTCAAAAAGGGATCAATGCAAAATTCATGCCCAAGTTCATTAAATGTAGGATCACAAAAAAGATTGGAAACTCCCTCTACAAACTGGAGAATCTACAAGGAAAAATTATAGGAGTATTTCATGCTTCTGATCTGAAACCCTAGTTGTTCCACTGTTGATTGCCCGGCTAGCTCAGTAGGCAGAGAATGATACTCTTTATCTCAGGGTCATGGGTCGTGCCACACGTTAAGCAAAATTTTTTTTTCTGTTCTAAATTTACTGTAATCCAGTATTTAGAAGCAGCTTTGTTAGAAATTTCACTGTGTGTGCCGCTTAATAGCTGAGAAACCTAAGGCGAAGAGGGAAATCCCCATGGTAGTTTTCATCAAAAAGCAAACAAAAAAAGTTTGGAAGGGGCAACACTGAGGGCGAAAAAGAGATCTTGACAGAAGAAAGAGTAGAAGTCAGAAGAGTTTCCGGTCAGAGAACGCGTGCGAACGAAGGCGTGAAGAAATAAGGAACGCAAGAAAAAAAAACGAATCTAAACGCATCGAATATTAAGCGAAGACCCACGGGCGAGACCATCATTCGGGTTATTCGAAAGTAACAAAAAAAATAAACAAAAGACATTTACCGACACTTCTTAACCAAATAAAATTTAAAGAAGGTGAAGGATTACGCCTGAAAAGCTGGCTAAGCTTCGATTCCGCGTGCGAGCCGGAAAGTTTTTTTTTTGTTCGAGACCGATCTGTACTATGAGAGAGAACCTTCGAGCGGAGCCGATAGTTCCCTTCCAAAATTAAACCGTTTGTACGTCTGGTAAATCCGAGTGGGAAAAGGAAAGAGAGTGACGGATGAAATCCAGAATGGAAGCGGTTAAAAGCATCACTCCTGAAATTGATTGAAAACACGTATTGCGAATATTTAGCTGGTACAGTTAAGCAAAGAAAACACAAAAAAAAAAAATAAAATTTAAATTAAATTAAAGATACAAAAAAAAAAAACAAAAAAAAAAACAAAATTTTTTTTTTTTGATAATAAAAGGAACAAAAATAAACATAAGTTGCTATATCTTCGTTGAAATCGACGTATGAATGAATTGAAGAAGGAAAAAAAAAAAAAGAGAAGAAGAAAATTTTATATGTTATGATTAGTGTTTAGTTTTTTTTGTACCCTATCATGTGTTTAAGTATCCTAACCTATAAGTACCAGATAACACTACGGCTACGGTTGGTGCGCACTGGACCTACAGTCATCACTTGTAAGTAAATGATATTGAAACGAATATTGCTTTTGTAGAATAAACTTTAAACATCCAAAACTATCATTTTATTAAATTGCTCATTCACACTTTATAAAATTAAAATTCCCTAGAACTACCTTCCGTTATTGGTCAAAACTAAAGAGTAAATTAAACTAAAAGAATACAAAGTAAAGTAAATCAAAAAAAAAAAAAAAAAAGAAAAACAAAAACCAAAAACGAAACAGTATATATGTAATTACACTTCATTGTCTATTTCATTCACATGTATAAGAGTATGAGGCTAATGCAATGGCCAGGTAAAGCAGTGTCTTATTATAAATGCTGCCAATTTTATTTTGACTTGATGTTATTGTTTGCGCACTCAATTTTGAATTTAAGTGAACTCAAATGTTAGTTCAAGTATGCTCCATTGAATTTCTTTACTTCTTTCTAATTTGTTTCTATTAATAAATATTGTTATGAACTGATAAATTTTGTTTTGTGAAGAAGAAGGTTGATGGCCAAGATGGTTGATTGAGACGAGATATAACAAAAAAGGGGTAGTTGTACTAAACTAAGGGCGTTACAATTACCATGGAAGGGGTAAAAGGGGAAAATAATTGCGCTCCGCATGAATTAACACCATTCATAGCAAAAGTTATTGGATTACCAGTGCACAGAATCTTCGTTTCTTTTAGTCAGATAAAATTTTCAGCTTTGCAGTCGGAAGTGGCTTTGATTGAATGCAATACTGTAGCTATGTTTACGCTTACTCGGGAATTTGGTACAGAACTACGCCACTTGCTAGAGCTAGCCGAACATTATTAAGATGATTACTGAAATCCCAAGTTAATCGAAATTTAAAGACATTTTTTTATTGGATCTATTTAAAACCCGTGCGTAACAGAGTGTTAAGAATATAGCCGTCAAATAACCTAAATGCTCCATGTCCAGATAACCTTCAAACCATGCCCGCGAAATTAATCGTTGGTGTGGATAGGTATAAGGATCGAGAATAGATTTATTGCTTCAACAGTAGTTCTACATGCAAGTGAAACATTCATTGCGTCATCAGTAACTTAAATGCATAATAGTGAAATCATTTATTGCTTCGACAGTAGTTCTACATGTTAGCAAAACATTCATTGCTTCATCATTAACTCTAAGCGCATTGGTTTATGATCATGTATAACGGTAGTGAAATCAGTTGTTGCTTCATCAGTAGTTAGCATGCATTTTTATGTTCAATACTTAGGCTGATTTTTCAACCATAACACTACATTAAATTATGTCTAATAAGAAAAAAAAAAAAAAAAAAAAAAATTTTTTTTTCCTTTTTATGTATTAATATGGAGTAGTGCTTCGGCAAAATCTATACTACGAACTAACTTTTCGCCTCTGGCCGGCACAGCCCGCTAACCACTGTCCTATCGATGCATCCAACACTGAGCTTGAGAAATCAAGTAAAAGCAGGTGGGGCTCATGCCTCAGTCGGTCTCCTTAAGAGCCTGCGAGTGGGTTATTCTTCCTTTTTCCTGACCCCAACTCTGGGATGCATCACAACAACCATTGAGTGCTTGATACTAACAATATTTCATTACCAACAATTTTTTTTTCTTTCTAAACAGTCCTTTTACCCACCTGGGTAGAATTTTGTATTTTTAGGTGTACTAACGTTACTTGGTAACGCCAGGTCGGAGCTCTCGATTTCCCGCATTGAGGCCGAAGAAGGCTATGCCGAAATCAGCTTGGGAACCGAGGAAGTAGTCTGTAAATACAATTACATCGTACACTCGCTGAAACCTAACGATGTAATCAACGTGCTGGAAGCAATCCGAAAATCAGCGAAGCACATTGAAAACAACGAATATACATTTCTTATAAGGGAAGAAATAGAAGATATAGAAAGCATGTTGCAGACGCTCCTTCCAACCCGAATGAAACGAGGTCTACTTAACGTGGGGGGATCAGCCTTAAAATGGTTGTTCGGCACCTTAGACGATATCGATAGAGAGAACATCGAAGGTCATTTTGAAACAATAGGGAAAAATGAACACGAACTCATAAATAACATGAACAAGCAGATTCACATTAACCAAGAATTTCACGAAAATTTGGAGATGATAAAAACAGTGATAGAGAAGGACAGAGAGGAGATAGCAACCGAACTACAAGCTCTGGGAAGTGTGAAATCTCAGTTCCAGGAACAAAATCTAGCTGTAACTTGTTTATTCAGATTAAAATTACTAAAGGATCAGATCCAGCAAATTCAGCAAAACATAGCCTCGGCCAGATCAGGCTTGATACAACCTCACATCCTGACACCGACCGAAATAAAAAATTTTCACATTGACTTCAACAAGTTAAAAAAATATTAAGATAGGGACTGCTACTTTTCAACAAGATACAATTATTCTTGTCATCAAGGTTCCGTCCGAGAGTTTTGTAGTACCGAAGCGTCTACTTATACCCATAACAAACAGTAACGGTTTTCGCATCACCTCATCCAAAGAAGTGGTGGTGGAAGTATATGGTACAATTTATGATTCCTCGGAGGAAGCCTCCATTTTTCAGTTAAAACCATCAACTCACTGTTCCATTAAGAAAAAATGTGAGTGGATAAAAAATGACGGGAGTGAAATAATGGAAATTAGCAGCGACATGTTAGTGCTTGACAACGTAAAAAAGTTGATACTTCAAAGTACGTGCGACAATAGAAAACTCAATTTAAGTGGCAACTTTCTTATTTCATTTTTTAACTGCTCACTGCAACTAAATAATATTAACTATACAAACAAAATTTTAGAACACCGACAATTTTTTGTACTACCATCGCTTTTTCCGAATCTTACAACCGAAAGGGTATTGTCTTTTCCGGAAATAATTCTCAAACAGGAACAGAACTTGAACCAAATTGAGGAGTTGCAATTCCATAAAATCGCAACGACCTCTTATGCAGTCTCATCCTCAGTCATCATCTTTATACTGGCGGTTACCATATTCATAATATGCCGCCGACAAAGGGCAGTAAATTTAGGGGTCCAACAAGTACAATTAAGACCCGAAAGAACTAGAGAGAGTTTTAGAACAATATTACAACGACTAAGGGAGGAGGGAACAGATGCAACAAGTCTTTAAAAATTTTTTTGTTTTTTTTTTCGTTTTAGTACTCAAGTTGTACGGAGCTTGTACAACATGAGAAAGCGGTTTCAAACGAAGAGCCATGTTTAAATTTCTAAGGAGCCCCATTCAAAGGAAGCTCAAGAATTAAAGTTTAAAAAAAAAAAAAAAAAAAAAAAAAAAATCTCAAAGAAATTAAAGCTTTTATTTTATCTCAAAAACAAAAAATTTAAAAATATAAAAAAAAAAAAATTATTCTAAATATGGCTGCGCGGAATTTCGTCCGCGCCAACTCGGAAAACATTTTTAAAATATTAATTTTTCCGGACTACTTAGTAGGCCTGTAATTCAACTTAATAGATTTATAATTAATTGTCTAATCGCCTTGATTGCGAAATGCGAAAGCACAAATCCATCATATGGCAGCTCTGAACAAGAGTACAACCGTTTTTTTTTTAAATTAAAAATTTAAAAATTTAAACGGATTTTATTTTAATCATTAACATCCCTGTCACTTCGAATGCAGTAAATGAAAAGAAAATAAGAGGAGAAAAATGAACTATTTAAAATAAATTTCGGAATTTCTTTCGAAATCCATGTTTCTATTGTAGTACGGATGAAAGGGAAAACGAGGAAGAAGATGCTAGCTATGTAGCTTCGCTCACAATTTTGAATCACTATTATTATTAATTTTTTTTTGTTGTCGAAGTCAGTCCTTTGATGAAGACTGCTTTTTAACTTGTTAAATAATTTTCACAATTTTGGTTTGACTCTTACGGGCGATCGTCAATTAAAACGAGAAATTTCTTTAATTTTTTCTTTTAACTTTCCAAAAAAAAAAAAAAAATCAATTATGTTAAACGAACCGGCCGTCTTAACGGTTTCAAAACTTCCAACCGACTCCCTGCATTCTTCTGACTCACTTTATAAATTTTATTTTTTTAATTCAATTTTAATTAATTCAATTTTCTAAACCTTCATGTTCTTATTAATTAAGTTAATTAAATCATGATAAATGTAAACTAGATACCCACGCGTAATTCCAACAATTGCCGCATATATCCTGCTTCGGCAACACCAGCGGTATCATCAACTTCAGGCACTACGTACGAAGTACGCTGCAACCAGCAACTCTGCGAAACCATGTCGGGTTCCCGAAACAAGTTCAACGACTTCTAAACATAAATTTTATCTATTCTCGTATAAAATTATACGGATATTCAAATCCAAAAAAAAAAATCGACTCCGAGCCAACCGTCTTTACGGTTTTAAAATCCAAAATCGACTCCGATTAAGCGATCGATATTTTCAAGTTCTATATATTATTTCCATATTTCCGATGGCACGCTCACATCGACCACGTCAAAACCGATCTTTTCAGGAGTAATAGGCGTAAGTAAAGTCTACAACATCAACTCCCCGGTGTCGCTATCAACAGAACGACATAGCGCTCTATCAATTACAAGCGACTTCGGTTTATAGTCACAATTGGTTGCACAAGTTTAACACAGATTGTAAGTGGCAAACAAATCAGTAGTCATGGAAGCCTGTGTATTTCAACACTACAGGTCACAATACCAGAACCAAATGTCGCCTGGCAACAATCAGCAAACATTACTTCAGCATACAAACTAAATCGAAACCAGCATTGCGATCTCGTCAATCCCAAACTAAATCGAAACCAGCATTGCGATCTCGTCAATCCCAAACTAAATCGAAACCAGCATTGCGATCTCGTCAATTTCAAACTAAATCGAAACCAGCATTGCGATCTCGTCAATCCCAAACTAAATCGAAACCAGCATTGCGATCTCGTCAATCCCAAACTAAATCGAAACCAGCATTGCGATCTCGTCAATCCCAAACTAAATCGAAACCAGCATTGCGATCTCGTCAATCCCAAACTAAATCGAAACCAGCATTGCGATCTCGTCAATCCCAAACTAAATCGAAACCAGCATTGCGATCTCGTCAATCCCAAACTAAATCGAAACCAGCATTGCGATCTCGTCAATCCCAAACTAAATCGAAACCAGCATTGCGATCTCGTCAATTCCAAACTAAATCGAAACCAGCATTGCGATCTCGTCAATCCCAAACTAAATCGAAACCAGCATTGCGATCTCGTCAATCCCAAACTAAATCGAAACCAGCATTGCGATCTCGTCAATCCCAAACTAAATCGAAACCAGCATTGCGATCTCGTCAATCCCAAACTAAATCGAAACCAGCATTGCGATCTCGTCAATCCCAAACTAAATCGAATCCAGCATTACGATCTCGTCGATCTGGCGTCCGCCATTTGCAGGACCTCGACGCAGATATCACCAACCCAACCCAAACTTAACTTACCTAAACTTAAACTTAATCTACACCACCATCAGCAACCAAAACCAAGCACATACCGGATGGTAATCGGCATATGGCCATAACATTACTAGCAGTTATTCTGCATTCGAACCTATCAAAAACACGTTCTCGATAAAATATTAGGTGTAGTAAAAAGAAATCCATTATTTTTCCAATAGATGGCGTTATTTATCTGCATCTCGCGTTGTATAAGTCCGATCGTGTTCCGCTAGGGGGCATTAGAAAGATGACAGTTCCTACTAAAAAAGCTTTTTTGACACTTTTTTGATTGATTGATTCAGTTTTGTTTGAGAGCTTGTCAAAGATGGACATCAGCAAAGAGAAAATTCGCTACATTTTACAGTTTTTCTTCGATAAGGGAGAAAACGCAAGCCAGGCGGCTGAAAATGTGAATAGCGTTTATGGACCTGATACTGTAACAGCCAATCATGCGCAATTTTGGTTTCGTCGATTCCGTTCCGGTAACTTCCATGTCAAGGATGCACCACGCACTGGAAGGCAAATTGTCGAAAATGTCGATAAAATCATGGAAATTATCGAGTCCGACCGTCATGTTAGCACTGTTTCGATTGCAAAAGAGCTAAAGATTGCACAAAAAACCGTTTGGAACCATTTGAATAAGGCTGGATACACAAAGAAGCTCGATGTATGGGTGCCACACGAGTTAACGCAAAAAAACCTCATAGACCGAATTTCCATCTGCGAATCGCTGCTGAACCGCAACAAAATCGACCCATTTCTGAACCGGTTGGTGACTGGTGATGAAAAGTGGGTCACTTACGACAACGTCAAGCGAAAACGGTCGTGGTCGAAACACGGTGAACCGGCGGAAACGGTGGCCAAGCCAGGATTGACGGCCAGGAAGGTTTTGCTGTGTGTTTGGTGGGATTGGCAGGGAATTATCTACTATGAGCTGCTCCCATACGGAAAAACTCTTAACTCGGAACTCTACTGTCAACAATTGGACCGTCTGAAGGAAGCAATCGCCCATAAGCGGCCAGCTTTGGCCAATAGGAGAGGAATTGTGTTCCATCAGGACAACGCCAGGCCACACACATCGATAGTGACTCGCCAGAAGCTCGGGGAGTTTGGTTGGGAGGTTCTTCTGCATCCACCTTATAGTCCGGACCTGGCACCAAGTGATAACCATCTGTTGCTGTCCATGGCGAACAATTTTGCTGGTGAAACATTCGCTTCAAGAGAGGCTTCTGAAATTCGACTGTCTAAATTTTTTGCTAATAGGAACGAGGGCTTCTATGAGAGAGGCATAATAAAATTACCTTTAAAATGGCAACAAGTTATCGAACAAAACGGCGCATATTTGACCTAAATCGGGTCATTCTAACTATCTTAAATAAAGCCCTCAATTTAATGCAAAAATAATGGATTTCTTTTTACCTCACCTAATATGATGCGCACTGGGACCAATCACTATGCGCGAGCATATAAGGCTCAAAACTTGGTCATCCTTATCCAAAATTAAAGGTTTCAATAGCCATGGACATCATAAAGGAGTCCAAACCTCATCATGCCTCTGGACGAATCCCTCGAAAACGATCACGCCTAACCATAAACAAGTCTCTGCGGGAGGGTAATACCTTGCGCAATGCAGAGAGATGCGTTTGGAAGGCAAAGCATCCGTAAAGAGGGGAAGGGGTCAACGACAATATATATATATAAGGCAACTGCGGTTCGAATCACTAACGGCGGGCACCGCATCTCCGGAAGGTCGCGGCATCAATACACACATAACACAGGATCAACTGTCAGCGTTTGTTCGAATCACGCCTGCGGCCAGACGAGCATTGGGGTCCCACGTCCGTTCATGTGACATCTCAAAAGCAGGAGATCTGACCTCGACCACACGTTCTCTTTAACTGTATAAAATGGAGTCATGAAGAAACTCGCCCTAATTCAAATCATCAAGGACATGTGTTTCCATCAGCTGGCTGCGACACTAATCGCAATCAGTTGGGATCATCAGTGCCCATCACCCCCGAACGATTTTGGAATCGGGGACAGCATGAATCATCATCGTTCATCCACCCCTAAACTAAAAAGGTTTCGGGAACTGCAACCAATATGGATTGTTACAAGTAAGGAAGCAATAATGATAATAGTCTTAGTCTTCTTATAGTCACACGTTTTTTGTATGTAGTAGGATGCCGTAAAACTAATTGCATGTATCTTTGCTTGCTTGCTTGCCATTCCGTAAAACTAATTGCATGCACCTTTATTTGCTTGCTATATATAAAAAAAAAAAGCTTTGCTATTTCTCACAAAACTCCATACCTTAATTCATTAAACAGAAACAATCGAGTTTTTGCCTTCTTGTTAATTAAATAATGTATATACAAGTTTTTGCATATTTTCCTTAAATTGTTTGAATTGCTTATGAGTCATGCAAGGTTGTAAAGAAGTGACAAGGGAAAAGTAATTAAAAATGTAGGTTAAAGTTTTTTTTCTCTCTCTCCTTACTTTAGCCTAAGACATTCTAAGTAAGTAAGTTAAGTTTTTAACCGAGCACAAATAATATTTAAAAAAAAAAAAAAAAAAAAAAAAAAAAAAAAAAAAATCTCAAAGAAAATCAAAAGGGAACCAGGACCGAAAGTCACAACAATTGAATAGATTGATCGCGGTTTGTGTCCGAAAAGTTGTCCGTAAACAATGAACCAAAATATATTTCTTCCTCTCATTTTGCCGGAGATCCTTTCCATAAGGGGGGAGGGATGTTAGGTGGTGACTGCGTCAACCAAGATTGGGAACCGCTGTTCCGAATCGAAAAAGAGAATGTTGGGGAAC
The DNA here is from genome assembly GCA_020466095.1 of Chlorops oryzae. Classification (NCBI taxonomy): domain Eukaryota; kingdom Metazoa; phylum Arthropoda; class Insecta; order Diptera; family Chloropidae; genus Chlorops; species Chlorops oryzae. The sequence goes on from JAIPUU010000572.1 coordinate 26,922, forward strand.
GCAGGAAGACAAATTAACTGCAGTATCGGCACTTCAAGAAATCTAAATATTCTCACATTGTAAAATGATGCCGGGACTTTTGAAAATTAATTATAATCACGTTCAAGGGATATTTGCCGAGGTTGCATTCTCAGAAACTGTTGACTTCCAAGGCACTTGACAAAAGATTTGTCCAAAAAACTAGATTCCAAGCGACGTACAATTAGGCCTGCCGGCAAGCAGGCAGCAATAGCGAAATTCGAATCGCACAGTTCTCCTACAATGTTGCAGTCTGTATCATAAAAAACTAAAACAAATAAACTACCAAAGAGGGCTCAATGCTCGTCAGCACGACTCCGTCCGACTTGGAAAACCCAGGCAAGGGAGAAATCTGCCTACGTTGCATTCCCACGATCGGTGCCGGCCGATCGCCTTTCAAGTCACGTTGTCTCAACGTGTGTCCGCCGTCGCGGCCAGCAAGCCGTCGACGGCTACGTAGCGTTAGGAAGTCGTAAAGGAAAATAAAATTCCTAACGCCAGAGAGTTGATTTTTGTTAGTGAAGCCGCGAGGAACTGTCGGTTCACTGGTGCTACTTTGGA
>JAIPUU010000339.1:0-24658 GCA_020466095.1 Chlorops oryzae
GGTCTTCCAACTTTACAAAAAAAAAGGGAAAAGGGAATAGTATTGCGAAGGTAAAAGGGTAAGATTTAAACAAAAATTCACTAAGCATGCCTAAATACATTTTTCAAGCAAATGTGCACATACTTTTTGATGATGTGCGTTAAAGCTACCTTGCAAGCGCTTTGCATTCAAAAACATACATATGAACATTCATCATATCATCAAGATCCATCCAAAATTTTTTTTATATAAGTTTTCAAACCTTAAACCTTTTAAGAGGGGGAAGAGCTATTATGGTCTATTATAATTACAAATTGAAAAAACAAAAAAAATGCATTTCCATATTGTCTATACCTAAAATGAGAAAAGTGTTTGCATCCAGGTCGTTCATGCATGCACATGCTTACATTTTAAGACATAAGTATATCAAATGGTAAGAGCTTATGTCGCACGATCAAAGTCGAATGGTCAAGTGAAGTTAATAAGCAAGTATATAGCAAGCTTCATTCGCATTCAAAACCATACAATCATGCATACATACATATAGCAAGCTTCATCCAAACTCATTCAAACTCAGAACATAAAATCACACATGGCTCGCAAATATGAAAACAAAGGGCTCATTTACACTTTTGACGTTTGGCATCAAATTGACTGAAAATTTTAAAATATGATCTCGATTTAAAAAAAACGATTTTGACGTAAAAACTCTTACGATTGTTTTGAAATAGATTTGACAAATGTATAAATTGCCCCTAAAAAAAAAAAACAAAAAAAAATATAAAATAAAAAAATAAAAAATAAAAATATATGCAGGAATGTCTTAACTAAGAATTTCGAGAAGCTTTACAGTATATAGTAAAATCATTAGAAAATATAATTTTTTTTCAACCTAAAAACTGACTGAAATATATGTTTAAAATGTAATACAGAAAGAATACAAATGAATATATAAAAGAAATTTTTAAACTTAGAATAAGTAAATTTTTTTGATTGTTATAGTATATTTTTTAAATAGAAGAGTTATGAAATATCAGTTTAAAGCTTTTATTCAACACGGAGATCACACACCATGAAACGAAAATATGTGGATGATCAGAAAGCGGCATATCCCACACCAAACAACAACACGGCAGCACAACAACAGCGCGAGAGACCAATGAAACTCGCATACAACACCAGACACTTCAAAAGGCAGTACAACAACAATGGTATAATCAAGAAGCAGCACGTCAACCACACCAATTTCAGCTACTAAAGCATAACCGATGACATTGCCGGGTCTACAAACAACGGCGAAATTAACTTAGTTTCAACGCAGCCATGCAGCAAGCACCTTAACCTGAAAAGTCGTTTCACCACACGGAGGTGACAACAAGATATGACTTGATAAAAAGTTACAATGCTCGTGACTTTGCGGAAGGAGGGGAGGAATGTTGTGTGTCACAACCGCACAAACAGTTCTTATACCTTATTTCGATATGCGATAAAGTACAACAACGAAAACACCGGCGTTCAGAATCAATAAAACATTAACGCTGGCGTAAACAATCAAAGCCAATGATCGCAAATATTAAGAACATCAGACGATTGGATCGGGCGAGCAAGCGGCAAGACGAAATGGCCGAAACAGCTAGTCAGCAATTATGTCGCATAAGCTAGGCACAAGAAGTTCATCGTCTTAAATACTGACCTGCTCCAATAATAATAACAACAGCAGCACGTAGCAGGCGAAGTCTGGAATAAAGCTGACGCTAGAGGTATTAAGCAACAGCAGCACGCAACAACAATGAGTAAGCTGACCTAATCGGCCTGATATATTGGGAACACGCAACAACAATAATCGAGATGACCCAGCAGAGTGTCGCATCAACCGATATTGCTAGAACAGCAACATCTCTTTTATTTAAACTGAGATTCGTGCACTGGAAGAGGACTTCGATCACAACCGTGAACCGAAGTATTCAGAAGATCTGAACTTTAACGCACCTACTCACGAGCCAGGACGTTGAAGTGTGGATCTCCGTGTTAGCTAGTGAATAGCTCAGTTAAGTAAGTTAGCCTTAGGATTTAATGTTACGCCTAAAATTAAATAAATAAGAGCTATATTCAACATTAAACGGTTTCGAGTAATTCCTTGGGTTAATATACTTAACATAGACGCGCTCCCTATACGGCACAACACAAATTTTTTTCGATCCAATAAAAAAAAAACTAATAAATAATAAAAAAGAAAACAACTACAGGATGGTTATTGATTACCGGATGCTCCAATCTGGTCACAATAGCGGATCGGTATCCAATACCGGAAATAAACGATGTGCTGGCTCAGCTTGGAAACAACGTTGTTTTTCTCAGTGCTAGATTTAAAGAGTGGGTTTCATTAAATCCCTCTCAAGGCTTCTGACATAGAAAAGACAGCATTTTCAATAAACAATGCTAAGTATGAGTTCACGAGACTACCTTTTGGGCAACAAAATTCACCAGATCTTTTTCAAAGAGCACTGGACGATATACTTCGTGATTATATTGGACGCATATTCTACGTCTATAAAGACGATATAATCGTCTACAGAAAAAATCAAATAGAGCATGAAGAGAACTTAGAAAAAGTTTTTTGACACTCTTGAAAGGGTTAATATGAAGAATTCAGATGGATAAATGTAAATTTTTTTCCGACAGGAAGTAGAATTCTTAGGTTTTTAAAGTTTTGATCAGAGGGAATAAAAACAAATCCTGCTTAAATAGAAACCATCAAATCTTTATCACCCAAAACGGTTAAGGACCTCCGATCATTCCTTGGTCTGTCAGGGTATTATCGACGTTTCGTGCGAGACTACGCTAAACTTGCTAAACCCTTGACATCCCTTTTGCGAGGGGAGGAGGGTAACCTACCCAAAGGTCAATCGGCAAGAAAGTCTGTTACTCTGGGTCAAACATTCGAATTAACGACAGACGCCTCTAATTATGCAATTGGAGCTGTCCTTTCGCAAAAAAATAGGCCAATCACCTTCATTTCTCGAACGCTTTCAAAACCCAAAAAAGCATATGCAGCTAAAGAGAAAGAATTACTTGCCATAATATGGGCACTTAACTCATTGCGCAGCTATTTATATGGCCGAGCAAAGGTGGTGATCTTTAACGATCACCAGCCCTTAATTTATGCCTTAAGTAACAAGAACAACAATTGTAAAATAAAGCGCTGGAAAGCGATCTTAGAGGAATACGACCATGAACTTAAATACAAGCCTGGGAAAACGAACTGCGTAGCTGATAGGCTTTCAAGACCGCCACAAGATCTGATAGTAAATGCCCTTACATCCACCCAGCATAGTCAGGAGAGCTCTTCTCAAAATGTCATACCTATGGCAGGAGCACCCATTAATGTGTTTAAGAATCAGATATTTTTGGATATCGGTGAACGTCTTCATATCGATTTGAGGTAGTTTTTCCTACGATCCACAGACACTTAGTTGTGGAGCCCAAACTATACTGAGGAAAGGCTCCATTGAGATTTTGAGAAGCTACCTTAACCCTTGTGTAATTAATGGCATCAAAACGCGGGAAAAACGTTTTTGATAAGATTCAGGAGATTTTCCTCTACATTTCAGAACCAACAGAATTAGATATTCACAGACTCAGGTAGAAGGTTTAAAAGGAACCCTCAGGATCAGGAGGAAGCAATTCTTACCGAGCATAATAGAGCACACAGGAATGCTCGAGAAAATAAGATCCAACTTCTGGAAAAGTGTTATTTCCCGCGAATGAGTGCAAGGACCGAAGCAATAGTCAAGCAGTGTATAACCTGTAGGAAACAAAAATATGATCGCCATCCTTATAAGCCCTTAATTCAAGAAACCCCCATGCCACAGTATCCAGGACACATGGTACACATCGACATCTACACCACTGAAGGAAACCTTGTCTTGACCGCATTGGATAAATTCTCGAAATATACCCCAAGTTATGATGCTGAGATCAAAAGCGATAGAGGATATACGGGAAACCTCTTAGGGAAAATAATTTTTTGCATTTGGAGTTTCCAAAGTCGATAGTTATGGACAACGAAAGATCTCTTAATTACGCATCCATAACCTTTATGTTGAAGGATCAACTTAGAATCGAAGTGTATACAATTCCTCCCTATACTAGTGCTGTAAATGGGCAAGTTGAAAGGTTTCACTCGACCCTGTCAGAGATTTTACGTTGCCTTAAGGCGGACGGAACTCATAAATCATTCAAGGAACTATTGGAAAGAGCGTGTATGAATACAGTTACACTATTCACTCGTCCACAAAGAAAAAACCAGTCGAAGTGTTCTTCGGAAGAGTTGTTAGTACAAACCCAAATCAGTTAGAAGAATCCCGTAAAGAATCCCTAGAGAAGTTAAAGGGGCAACAAACCGCCGATTTGGAATATCATAACCAGAGAAAGCATCCAATAAGGGAACTATGCCAAAGGCCAAGATGTTAACGTAAGAGTAAACCAAACGATTGGGATCTAAGCTAACAGACAGGTACAAATAAGAGATATTAGTGGTATTCAAGCAACAGTGCAAACGCAGTGTGCAATATTTGCACTTGTCAAATTGCGTACAAAAAAAGCAGTGCAAATATTGCACACTGCGATTTGCACTGTTGCTTGAATACCACTATTAAAAGAAAACGAAATACTACAACAATATCAGAATCAGGACGAGTAACTCATAAAAGCTTAATAAAGAGTTAACCATTGCGTTTTCCTCATTCCTCTAGATTCCAAGCCACAGTTGTGATGGCGGAGGTGCAACTACATGACTATACCGGGACGCATTTGGTGACAATTCGTGATGGATTTGCTAAAATACAGGACGGGACTTTTAAATTTATTCATCTAATAAAAATAGGACAATGTGAACGCTTGTACTTGAAACGAAAGAAATTATGGACGAACACATACCTACAGACAATACATTCTACCGCTACTGAGACATGACCTGTTACAGACCCTTGACCTCATTAACACGCTAAAACTAACCGACCCGGCTTAGAACTAAGCGTGCACTTAAATTTTCTAGGCACAGCCTGGAAGAATGTTGCCGGATCACCTGATCACGATGATTTGGAATTAATAAATAAAAATTTTGAAATGTTAATGAGCAATAACAATCAGCAGGTTGTCATTAATAGAGCCTTTAATGAACAAGTTAACAATATGTATTACCAATATTACAAATGAACTATCGAACTATATCTAAAAAGATAACGTTTTGGTCGACGAAGTAGTGATAAATTTGCAAAATAGATTAAGACTGGTAAAAGAGGAAATAGTTAATGTAAAATATGCCATCCAGTGGGCAAAAACTGGGGTAGTTAATTCAATGATCTTAAGTAACAACGAGATAAAAAATTGCCCTAGAAAAATTAAGTAAAGAAAATGTTCCTTTTGCTACAGCCGAAGAGGCCTTAGAATTTGCAAATGTTAAAGCTTTGACGAACCAAACAGAAATTTTGTACTTAGTTTCAACTCCCCGCTAACTTCAAATGATATCTACGAAAAAGTTATTGTAAAACCGGCGAAAAAGAATAATAATGAAGTTAGAATTGAACACAAAGTTTATTAAAAACAAAGAAAAAAATAACGATATCATAAATTAATGTAAGAATAGAACTAATAGCTATTTGTAATGTCGGACAAAATAATCATGCCTTGCGTGGAACCTTTCTAATCAAATTTTTTCAATGAGACCATAAAAATTGGTAACAAACATTTCCGAAACTTCGAGGCAACACCTCTTTGAAACAACGCCGGCTAAAGTCCAACCGGCCCCATTAGAAGAAAACCGCATCAAGCTACTTTCGCTTGAAGCTCTCAGCGAGTAACACATTTGTAACACAAAAGAAACTGAGACTTTAAAATACAAGTCTTTCTTCACTGAAGCTACTTCTTTTGTAGCAGTCATTTGCAGTATCGTTTTCATTGTAATGGCAATTAAATTCTATAAGCGAAGAATTGAAGTCCGACTTATTCAGTCAGAGGCTGGACAACAGCCCCACCGAAATCGTTGCCAGCTCCCAGTCTCCATAATATTCCATACTTTAATCGATTGAGGACAATCGCTTTTGGGCAGGGGGAGTTAACGATAACGATATTAAAAGCATAGAAAAAAAAAACACATTCTCCAGTCCCGACGTTTTCCATGATTGCATTTCTCGCACGTTGCTAAAGAAAGGGAAAATATCAAGATTTCCTACACAACGTCCGTTAAAATTTGCGATTTCAAAAGAAGCAAAATAAGCTACGCTGTTACGTTGCACTTGTTTCGTAGGTTAAGTCTTAAGTTTAGAACGTTTATTGCTTCGATTCGAGTTCTGTCTGTCAAGCCAAAAGGCAACATATTTCCTAAAATAATAAAGAAAAAATCTTATTTAAAAACATAACAAAATATCATTCGTGTTAATTGGCGCCCAACGTGGGGCTCGCGGTTCCGCTAAAGTAACAAAGTAAGGATACGTGGGATTGAAAACGTTTTCATTGAAAATAAAACTGTAAAGAGTGCGGTCTGAATACAAAAATTTAATAGCAAATAAATCGTGCCAGCATTTCTGAAAGCAAAAACTAATTAATACAGGCAAACAATTGTGCGGTTTAAACGCTAAAAACTTTAAAAACCAACGAATTACCCAACCAAATCTTTTCATTAAGACGAAATTGGCCGTAAAAACGAACCGGATCTCTATCAGGAAAAGAGGCCCCCTAGTAACCCCGTCAAACTGGGACGAACAGCAGTCATTGTATGACAGCCGCCTGGATGGATTGCTCGACGGCAACATTTATGTAAGATCTTTCTGCTATTTTTATAAGAAATATTTAACTACAAAAATTGAAGAAACACAAATAAAAAATAAAAAAAATTAATAAAAATTTTTAGAGGTAAACTCGTGAAAAGGGAAGTAAATAATGTTTTTGAATCAACAATAATAAAAAAAATTTAAAAAAAAATATAAAAAATATATTGCAAAATAAACAATTAAATTAGTGTAAGAAGCTTGAAAAACTTAGTTAAATTTGGTTTGATATGAAAAAAAAAAAAGTTTTAATTGAAATCGGGTCAAAGCGTTATACTGGAATAGGATTTAAAAAGTTGAAATTTAATTTTTTTATTTTTTTTTATAACACATTTTACTGATTGCCAGAATAATGACGAATCCAAATCTAATACGGCCAAGCGCTTTAACAGGCGTACAAAGTTCTGTCACAGGTGATCAAGGCAATAATGAACTGCTTCTAATAGCGGCCGTGCAAATAACCACAGCCTCAGTACCCCGTTGATAAAGGCATTAATTGAAGACATTGCCGGAAGAATTATCAGATCGGAAGCGCCGAGAATCCTCCAAAATCTTGCTAATCCTGGTATAGAGTTTGGCAGTGCAACCGACGAAGTAATAGAGCCAGATATAGGGGTCAATTGTCTGAGTTAGATAAAAATCCTGATATTGTTCGCAGCCTGCGGGAATTTTCAGGGAATCCCAACGAGTTAAGCTCTTGGAAAAAAGTGTGGCACCGCGTTTTACAAATTTATGAACCATTGGAAGGAACTCCACGTTACTACGGAATTGTACACCGTCCGCAATAAAATATCAGGTAATGCTGACATAGCATTAAAATCGTATAAACACCACTTGATTGGAAGTCAATCTCCAGATGTTTGGCTCTTCACTATGCGGACAAGAGAGACATATCAACACTGGAATACCAGATGACGTATATTGTTCAAGGGTCTAAGCCCGTACAAGAATACTACCAAGACGTCTACACTCATCTTTCACTTATCTGGAACAAAATCTCATGCATGGACGTAAGTCAAGAAACATTGGGACTGCTTACGGCCGCGTATAGGGATAAGGCCTTAGATATGTTTATAAGGGGACTACGAGGAGACTAACCCCAGGTTATTGGAATTAAAGAGCCGAACAGTCGCCCACAAAGCCCTCCACATCTGCTTAAAACTCGAAAATCAAATATTTTAGAACGCAGTTTGCTCAAAATTGTTATCGAAAGCCGAATTATGTCGCGCCAACAATACCACCGAGGCCCACACAACTCAGTCGTCAACACTTTTACCCTCAATTAACCTATTTGCCACAAACCTCAACATCTGTTTACCCAAGACAACTTATGCAACCACCAGTAAACCACGGTGGAAATTTCAGTTCGCCTCAACGGCCTCAGCAACAAAATTTCAGTCTTCCAAATTTCTCAAATAGGTTCCCTGGAAATCACCATCGCCCACTGAGACCATGGCCAAAGCCACAACCAAAGCCTGAGCCTATGGGCGTAGATATGAGTATCCATTCAAGAAATATTAACTATATGAACAGATCTTGGCAAGTAGCAAATGCAGAGAAGAGACCATTACCGCCGAATAGTCAGCAGTTACCAATTAAATCGCAAAGAAATTTTAACATTGAAACAGATCAGGCTCTACCTGTAGACTACCAACAAGAGACAATGCAAGACGATTTTTTTTTATGATCAATTATGGACGAACACATACCTACAGACAATACATTCTACTCGCTACTGAGACATGACCTGTTACAGACCCTTGACCTCATTAACACGCTAAAACTAACCGACCGGCTTAGAACTAAGCGTGCACTTAATTTTCTAGGCACAGCCTGGAAGAATGTTGCCGGATCACCTGATCACGATGATTTGGAATTAATAAATAAAAATTTTGAAATGTTAATGAGCAATAACAATCAGCAGGTTGTCATTAATAGAGCCTTTAATGAACAAGTTAACAATATTACCAATATTACAAATGAACTATCGAACTATATCTAAAAAGATAGCGTTTTGGTCGACGAAGTAGAGATAAATTTGCAAAATTGATTAAGACTGGTAAAAGGAGGAAATAGTTAATGTAAAATATGCCATCCAGTGGGGCAAAAACTGGGGTAGTTAATTCAATCATCTTAAGTAACAACGAGATAAAAATTGCCCTTGAAAAATTAAGTAAAGAAAATGTTCCTTTTTGCTACAGCCGAAGAGGCCTTAGAATTTGCAATTGTTAAAGTTTTGACGAACCAAACAGAAATTTTGTACTTATTCAACTCCCGCTAACTTCAAATGATATCTACGAAAAAGTTATTGTAAAACCGGCGAAAAAGAATAATAATGAAGTTAGAATTGAACACAATAGTTTATTAAGAAACAAAGAAAAAATATACGATATCATAAATGAATGTAAGAGATATGAACTAATAGCTATTTGTAATGTTGGACAAAATAATCATGCCTTGCGTGGAACCTTTCTAATCAAATTTTTCAATGAGACCATAAAAATTGGTAACAAACATTTCCGAAACTTCGAGGCAACACCTCTTGAAACAACGCCGGCTAGAGTCCAACCGGCCCCATTAGAAGAAAACTGCATCAAGCTACTTTCGCTTGAAGCTCTCAGCGAGTAACACATTTGTAACACAAAAGAAACTGAGACTTTAAAATACAAGTCTTTCTTCACTGAAGCTACTTCTTTTGTAGCAGTCATTTGCAGTATCGTTTTCATTGTAATGGCGATTAAATTCTATAAGCGAAGAATTGAAGTCCGACTTATTCAGTCAGAGGCTGGACAACAGCCCCAGCCGAAATCGTTGCCAGCTCCCAGTCTCCATAATATTCCATACTTTTAATCGATTGAGGACAATCGCTTTTGGGCAGGGAGGAGTTAACGATAACGATATTAAAAGCATAGAAAAAAAAACACATTCTCCAGTCCCGACGTTTTCCATGATTGCATTTCTCGCACGTTGCTAAAGAAAGGGAAAATATCAGATTTCCTTCACAAGCGTCCGTTAAAATTTGCGATTTCAAAAGAATGCAAAATAAGCTACGCTGTTACGTTGCACTTGTTTCGTAGGTTAAGTCTTAAGTTTAGAACGTTTATTGCTTCGATTCGAGTTCTGTCTGTCAAGCCAAAAGGCACATAGTTCCTAAAATAATAAAGAAAAAATCTTATTTAAAAACATAACAAAATATCATTCGTGTTAATTGGCGCCCAACGTGGGGCTCGCGGTTCCGCTAAAGTAACAAAGTAAGGATACGTGGGATTGAAAACGTTTTCATTGAAAATAAACTGTAAAGAGTGCGGTCTGAATACAAAAATTTAATAGCAAATAAATCGTGCCAGCATTTCGGAAAGCAAAAACTAATTAATACAGGCAAACAATTGTGCGGTTTTAACGCTAAAAAACTTTAAAAACCAATGAATTACCCAACCAAATCTTTTTCATTAAGACGAATTGGCCGAAAAAACGAACCGGATCTCTATCAGGAAAAGAGGCCCCCTAGTAACCCGTCAAACTGGGACGAACAACAGTCATTGTATTACAGCCGCCTGGATGGATTGCTCGACGGCAACATTTATGTAAGATCTTTCTGCTATTTTTATAAGAAATATTTAACTACAAAAATTGAAGAAACACAAATAAAAAAATAAAAAAAATTAATAAAAATTTTAGAGGTAAACTCGTGAAAAGGGAAGTAAATATGTTTTGAATCAACAATAATAAAAAAAATTTAAAAAAAAAAATAAAAAATATATTTGCAAAATAAACAATTAAATTAGTGTAAGAAGCTTGAAAAACTTAGTTAAATTTGGTTTGATATGAAAAAAAAAAAGTTTTAATTGAAATCGGTCAAAGCGTTATACTGGAATAGGATTTAAAAGTTGAAATTTAATTTTTTTTTTTTTTATAACACGTTTTGCTGATTGCCAGAATAATGACGAATCCAAATCTAATACGGCCAAGCGCTTTAAAACAGGCGTACAAAGTTCTGTCACAGGTGATCAAGGCAATAATGATACTGCTTCTAATAGCGGCCGTGCAAATAACCACAGCCTCAGTACCCCGTTGATAAAGGCATTAATTGAAGACATTGCCGGAAGAATTATCAGATCGAAGCGCCGAGAATCCTCCAAAATCTTGCTAATCCTGGTATAGAGTTTGGCAGTGCAACCGACGAAGTAATAGAGGCCAGATATAGGGGTCAATTGTCTGAGTTAGATAAAAATCCTGATATTGTTCGCAGCCTGCGGGAATTTTCAGGGAATCCCAACGAGTTAAGCTCTTGGAAAAAAGTGTGCACCGAGTTTTACAAATTTATGAACCATTGGAAGGAACTCCACGTTACTACGGAATTCGTAGCACCGTCCGCAATAAAATATCAGGTAATGCTGACATAGCAATAAAATCGTATAAACAAACACCCACTTGATTGGAAGTCAATCTCCAGAGTTTGGCTCTTCACTATGCGGACAAGAGAGACATATCAACACTGGAATACCAGATGACGTATATTGTTCAAGGGTCTAAGCCCGTACAAGAATACTACCAAGACGTCTACACTCATCTTTCACTTATCTGGAACAAAATCTCATGCATGGACGTAAGTCAAGAAACATTGGGACTGCTTACGGCCGCGTATAGGGATAAGGCCTAAGATACGTTTATAAGGGGACTACGAGGAGACTAACCCAGGTTATTGGGAATTAAAGAGCCGAACAGTCGCCCACAAGCCCTCCACATCTGCTTAAAACTCGAAAATCAAATCTTTAGAACGCAGTTTGCTCAAAATTGTTATCGAAAGCCGAATTATGTCGCGCCAACAATACCACCGAGGCCCACACAAACTCAGTCCGTCAACACTTTTACCCTCAATTAACCTATTTGCCACAAAATCTCAACATCTTTTACCCAAGACAACTTATGCAACCACCAGTAAACCAGCGGTGGAATTTCAGTTCGCCTCAACGGCCTCAGCAACAAAATTTCAGTCTTCCAAATTTCTCAAATAGGTTCCCTGGAAATCACCATCGCCCACTGAGACCATGGCCAAAGCCACAACCAAAGCCTGAGCCTATGGCGTAGATATGAGTATCCATTCAAAAATATTAACTATATGAACAGATCTTGGCAAGTAGCAAATGCAGAGAAGAGACCATTACCGCCGAATAGTCAGCAGTTACCAATTAAATCGCAAAGAAAAATTTTAACATTGAAACAGATCAGGCTCTACCTGTAGACTACCTACAAGAGACAATGCAAGACGATTTTTTTTATGATCAATTATGGACGAACACATACCTACAGACAATACATTCTACTCGCTACTGAGACATGACCTGTTACAGACCCTTGACCTCATTAACACGCTAAAACTAACCGACCGGCTTAGAACTAAGCGTGCACTTAATTTTCTTAGGCACAGCCTGGAAGAATGTTGCCGGATCACCTGATCACGATGATTTGGAATTAATAAAATAAAAATTTTGAAATGTTAATGAGCAAAACAATCAGCAGGTTGTCATTAATAGAGCCTTTATTGAACAAGTTAACAAATTTACCAATATTACAAATGAACTATCGAACTATATCTAAAAAGATAGCGTTTTTGGTCGACGAAGTAGTGATAAATTTGCAAAATTGATTAAGACTGGTAAAAGAGGAAATAGTTAATGTAAAATATGCCATCCAGTGGGCAAAAACTGGGGTAGTTAATTCAATGATCTTAAGTAACAACGAGATAAAAATTGCCCTAGAAAAATTAAGTAAAGAAAATGTTCCTTTTGCTACAGCCGAAGAGGCCTTAGAATTTGCAAATGTTAAAGCTTTGACGAACCAAACAGAAATTTTGTACTTAGTTCAACTCCCGCTAACTTCAAATGATATCTACGAAAAAGTTATTGTAAAACCGGCGAAAAAAATAATAATGAAGTTAGAATTGAAACACAATAGTTTATTAAGAAACAAAGAAAAAATATACGATATCAAAATGAATGTAAGAGATATGAACTAAAAGCTATTTGTTATGTTAGACAAAATAATCATGCCTTGCGTGAACCTTTCTAATCAAATTTTTCAATGAGACCATAAAAATTGGTAACAAACATTTCCGAAACTTCGAGGCAACACCTCTTGAAACAACGCCGGCTAAAGTCCAACCGGCCCCATTAGAAGAAAACTGCATCAAGCTACTTTCGCTTGGAAGCTCTCGCGAGTAACCATTTTAACACAAAAGAAACTGAGACTTTAAAATACAAGTCTTTCTTCACTGAAGCTACTTCTTTTGTTAGAGGTTCTTTTGCAGTATCGTTTTCATTGTAATGGCGATTAAATTCTATAAGCGAAGAATTGAAGTTCCGACTTATTCAGTCAGAGGCTGGACAACAGCCCCAGCCGAAATCGTTTGCCAGCTCCCAGTCTCCATAATATTCCATACTTTTAATCGATTGAGGACAATCGCTTTTGGGCAGGGAGGAGTTAACGATAACGATATTAAAAGCATAGAAAAAAAAAACACATTCTCCAGTCCCGACGTTTTCCCATGATTGCATTTCTCGCACGTTGCTAAAGAAAGGGAAAATATCAGATTTCCTACACAAGCGTCCGTTAAAATTTGCGATTTCAAAAGAATGCAAAATAAGCTACGCTGTCACGTTGCACTTGTTTCGTAGGTTAAGTCTTAATTTAGAACGTTTATTGCTTTCGATTCGAGTTCTGTCTGTCAAGCCAAAAGGCACATAGTTCCTAAAATAATAAAGAAAAAATCTTATTTAAAAACATAACAAAATATCATTCGTGTTAATTGGCGCCCAACGTGGGGCTCGCGGTTCCGCTAAAGTAACAAAGTAAGGATACGTGGGATTGAAAACGTTTCATTGAAAATAAACTGTAAAGAGGCGGTCTGAATACAAAAATTTTAATAGCAAATAAATCGTGCCCAGCATTTCGGAAAGCAAAAACTAATTAATACAGGCAAACAATTGTGCGGTTTAACGCTAAAAACTTTAAAAACCAATGAATTACCCAACCAAATCTTTTCATTAAGACGAATTGGCCGAAAAAAACGAACCGGATCTCTATCAGGAAAAGAGGCCCCCTAGTAACCCGTCAAACTGGGACGAACAACAGTCATTGTATTACAGCCGCCTGGATGGATTGCTCGACGGGCAACATTTATGTAAGATCTTTCTGCTATTTTTATAAGAATATTTAACTACAAAAATTGAAGAAACACAAATAAAAAATAAAAAAAATTAATAAAAATTTTAGAGGTAAAACTCGTGAAAAGGGAAGTAAATATGTTTTGAATCAACAATAATAAAAAAAATTTAACAAAAAAAATATAAAAAATATATTGCAAAATAAACAATTAAATTAGTGTAAGAAGCTTGAAAAAACTTAGTTAAATTTGGTTTGATATGAAAAAAAAAAAGTTTTAATTGAAATCGGTCAAAGCGTTATACTGGAATAGGATTTAAAAAGTGAAATTTAATTTTTTATTTTTTTTATAACACATTTTGCTGATTGCCAGAATAATGACGAATCCAAATCTAATACGGCCAAGCGCTTTAACAGGCGTACAAAGTTCTGTCACAGGTGAACAAGGCAATAATGATACTGCTTCTAATAGCGGCCGTGCAAATAACCACAAGCCTCAGTACCCCCGTTGATAAAGGCATTAATTGAAGACATTGCCGGAAGAATTATCAGATCGGAAGCGCCGAGAATCCTCCAAAATCTTGCTAATCCTGGTATAGAGTTTGGCAGTGCAAACCGACGAAGTAATAAGAGCCAGATATAGGGGTCAATTGTCTGAGTTAGATAAAAATCCTGATATTGTTCGCAGCCTGCGGGAATTTTCAGGGAATCCCAACGAGTTAAGCTCTTGGAAAAAAGTGTGCACCGAGTTTTACAAATTTATGAACCATTGGAAGGAACTCCACGTTACTACGGAATTCGTAGCACCGTCCGCAATAAAATATCAGGTAATGCTGACATAGCAAAAAAAACGTATAACACACCACTTGATTGAAGTCAATCTCCAGATGTTTGGCTCTTCACTATGCGGACAAGAGAGACAATCAACACTGGAATACCAGATGACGTATATTGTTCAAGGGTCTAAGGCCCGTACAAGAATCAACCAAGACGTCTACACTCATCTTTCACTTATCTGGAACAAAATCTCATGCATGGACGTAAGTCAAGAAACAATTGGGACTGCTTACGGCCGCGTATAGGGATAAGGCCTAAGATACGTTTATAAGGGACTACCGAGGAGACTAACCCAGGTTATTGGGAATTAAAGAGCCGAACAGTCGCCCACAAGCCCTCCACATCTGCTTAAAACTCGAAAATCAAATCTTTAGAACGCAGTTTGCTCAAAATTGTTATCGAAAGCCGAATTATGTCGCGCCAACAATACCACCGAGGCCCACACAACTCATCGTCAACACTTTTACCCTCAATTAACCTATTTGCCACAAATCTCAACATCTGTTTACCCAAGACAACTTATGCAACCACCATAAACCACGGTGGAATTTCAGTTCGCCTCAACGGCCTCAGCAACAAAATTTCAGTCTTTCCAAATTTCTCAAATAGGTTCCCTGGAAAACACCATCGCCCACTGAGACCATGGCCAAAGCCACAACCAAACCTGAGCCTATGGGCGTAGATATGAGTAATCCATTCAAGAAATATTAACTATATGAACAGATCTTGGCAAGTAGCAAATGCAGAGAAAGACCATTACCGCCGAATAGTCAGCAGTTACCAATTAAAATCGCAAAGAAATTTTAAACATTGAAACAGATCAGGCTTACCTGTAAGACTACCTACAAGAGACAATGCAAGACGATTTTTTTTATGATCAAACCCCGCAGGAATACGCATATCCTTATAATGATGATGCCTCTTCTCAAAACGAATGTCTGGATGTGAATGATACGGAAAATAACAAAAAACAAGGTAGCCCAGAATTACCACAGAAACGAGAACCTCCTTACTCAACAGGAGCAACTGAAATTTTTGATATTTATTTTTTTAGAATAAGCGACTCCTCGCTTCCATTTTTTCAGTGCAAAAGAAGGGGAGAAAATTCTTGAGTTTTTTGATCGATACGGGTTCTAATAAAAACAACATTCAATCTGGTATCGCTTATCATCCTAAACAGAACAAAGAAACATTTTTCGCAAAAACAATAGCAGGTGATGTAAAATAAAAGAACATGTCATAAAACTTGTTCGGTCTTAACGACACGAACCTCACATTTTTTATCTTACCGTCATTAAAGTTATTTTATGATATTTTAGGAAACGACAGTTTAAAAACACTCTCGGGCCGTTATTCATACAAATGAAGATAACATGATCGTTAAAGGGCAAACAAAAGTTCAAAAACATCAAAAAAGGTTGTAAATGCGTTAATTCTATAGTCAACAATGGTAGTCAAGTAACAGGCGAGCAGGAATCTATCATCAAAGAATTTGAAAGGAAAATTTGTAAAACTTTTTTTCCGACCCCAAGAGAAGTTGACATATACCACAAGGGTTTTAGGGGAAATACGCCACCAAACACTGATTCACACCTTTTATAGTAACCATTATCCTTTCCCAATGTCAAAAAGGCCTAAATTGAAGCACAGGTAGAAGACCTTTTGAAGAATGGAGTTATTGACCATCAAGGTCACCTTATAATTCAATGGTGTGATAGTACCGAACAAGCCAGACTCAAAAGGTAGAAAACACTACAGGATGGTTTTGATTACCGATGCCTCAATCTGGTCACAATAGCGGATCGGTATCCAATACCGGAAATAAACGATGTGCTGGCTCAGCTTGGAAACAACGTTGTTTTCCCTCAGTGCTATATTTAAAGAGTGGGTTTCACTAAATCCCTCTCAAGGCTTCTGACATAGAAAAGACAGCATTTTCAATAAACAATGCTAAGTATGAGTTCACGAGACTAACCTTTTGGGCAAAAAAAATTCACCAGCTTTATTTCAAAGAGCACTGGACGATATACTTCGTGATTATATTGGACGCCTATGCTACGTTCTATAAAGACGAATAATCGTCTACAGAAAAAATCAAATAGAGCATGAAGAGAACTTAGAAAAAAGTTTTTGACACTCTTGAAAGGGTTAATATGAGAATTCAGATGGATAAATGTAAATTTTTCCGACAGGAAGTAGAAATTCTTAGGTTTTAAAAAGTTTCATCAGAGGGAACAAAAACAAAATCCCTGCCTAAATAGAAACCATCAAATCTTTAATCACCCAAAACGGTTTAAGGACCTCCCGATCATTCCTTGGTCTGTCAGGGTATTATCGACGTTTCGTGCGAGACTACGCTAAAACTTGCTAAACCCTTGACATCCCTTTTGCGAGGGGAGGGAGGGTAACCTACCCAAAGGTCAATCGGCAAGAAAGTCCTGTTACCTCTGGGTCAAACATTCGAATTAACGACAGACGCCTCTAATTATGCAATTGGAGCTGTCCCTTTGCGCAAAAAAATAGGCCAATCACCTTCATTTCTCGAACGCTTTCAAAACCCAAAAAAGCATATGCAGCAAAAGAGAAAGAATTACTTGCCATAATATGGGCACTTAACTCATTGCGCAGCTATTTATAATGGCCGGACAAAGGTGGTGATCTTTAACGATCACCAGCCCTTAATTTATGCCTTAAGTAACAAGAACAACAATTGTAAAATAAAGCGCTGGAAAGCGATCTTAGAGGAATACGACCATGAACTTAAATACAAGCCTGGGAAAACGAACTGCGTAGCTGATAGGCTTTCAAGACCGCCACAAGATCTGATAGTAAATGCCCTTACAACCCCCCAGGCATAGTCAGGAGAGCTCTTCTCAAAATGTCATAACCTATGGCAGGAGCACCCATTAATGTGTTTAAGAATCAGATATTTTGGATATCGGGTGAGACGTTCTTCATATCGATTTGAGGTAGTTTTTTCCCTACGATCCACAGACACTTAGTTGTGGAGCCAAACTATACTGAGGAAAGGCTCATTGAGATTTTGAGAAGCTCCCAAAACCCTTGTGTAATCAATGGCATCAAAACCGCGGGAAAACGTTTTTGTTAAGAATTCAGGAGATATTTTCCTCTACATTTCAGAAACCAACAGAATTAGATATTCACAGACTCAAGGTTAGAAGGTTAAAGGAACCCTCAGGATCAGGAGGAAGCAATTCTTACCGAGCATAATAGAGCACACAGGAATGCTCGAGAAAATAAATTCCAACTTCTGGAAAAGTGTTATTTCCCGGCGAAAATGCAAGGACCGAAGCAATAGTCAAGCAGTGTATAACCTGTAGGAAACAAAAATATGATCGCCTCCTTATAAGCCCCTTAAATTCCAAGAAACCCCCATGCCACATTATCCAGGAACATGGTAACATCGACATCTACACCACTGAAGGAAACCTTGTCTTGACCGCATTGGATAAATTTCTCGAAATATACCCAAGTTATGATGCTGGTCAAAAAGCGATAGAGGATATACGGGAACCCTTAGGGAAATAATTTTTGCATTTGGAGTTCCAAAAGTCGATAGTTATGGACAACGAAAGATCTCTTAATTACGCTTCCATAACCTTTATGTTGAAGGATCAACTTAGAATCGAAGTGTATTTACAATTCCACCCTATACTAGTGCTGTAAATGGGCAAGTTGAAAGGTTTCACTCGACCCTGTCAGAGATTTTACGTTGCCTTAAGGCGGACGGAACTCATAGATCATTCAAGGAACTATTGGAAAAGAGCGGTGTATGAATACAGTTACACTATTCACTCGTCCACAAAGAAAAAACCAGTTGAAGTGTTCTTCGGAAGAGTTGTTAGGTACAAACCCAAATCAGTTAGAAAAAAATCCCGTAAAAGAAACCCCTAGAGAAGTTAAAGGGGCCCAAACAAGCCGCCGATTTGGAATATCATAACCAGAGAAAGCCTCCAATAAGGAACTATGCCAAAGGCCAAGATGTTAACGTAAGAGTAAAAAACCGATTGGGATCTAAGCTAACAGACAGGTTACAAATAAGAGATATTAAAAGAAAATCGAAATACTACCCCAACAAACGAACCAGGACGGTAAAATAAAAGCTTAATAAAACCCCTAACCATTGCGTTTTTCCCTCATTCCTCTAGATTCCTAGCCACAGTTGTGATAGCGGAGTGCAACTACATGACTATACCGGGAACGCATTTTGGTGACCAATTCGTGATGGATTTTGCTAAAAACAGGCGGGACTTTTAAATTTATTCATCTAATAAAAATAGGACAATGTGAACGCTGTGTACTTGAAACCGAAAGAAAAAATGGACGAACCCATTACCTACAGACCCTTACATTCACTCGCAACTGAGACATGACCTGTTACAGACCCTTGACCTCATTAACCCAAAACAAACCGACCGGCTTAGAACTAAGCGTGCACTTAATTTTCTAAGGCAAAGCCTGGGAAAGAATGTTGCCGGATCACCTGATCACGATATTTGGAAATTAATAAATAAAAAATTTTGAAATGAATGAGGCAATAACAACCCACAGGTTGTAAATAAGTTTTAATGAACAATTAAACAATATGAAACCCTATTACAAATAACTTTCGAACTATACTAAAAAGTAACGTTTTGAATCGGACGAAGTAGGAAAATTTGGAAAAAGATTCTGGTAAAAAGGGAAATAGTTAAATTAAAATATCCATCCATCCCAAAAACCCTGGGGTAGTTAATTCAAAGATCTTAAGTAACCGGATAAAAATTGCTCAAAAAAAAGAAAAAAATGTTCCTTTTGCTACAGCCGAAAGGCCTTAGAATTTGCAAATATTAAAGTTTTTGACGAACCAAACAGAAATTTTGTACTAAGTTCAACTCCCGCTAACTTCAAATGATAATCTACGAAAAAGTTATTGTAAAACCGGCGAAAAAGAAAATAATGAAGTTAGAATTGAACCAATAGTTTTATTTAAGAAACAAAGAAAAAAATATCCGATATCAAAATGAATGTAAGAGATATGAACTAATAGCTATTTGTAATGTCGGAAAAAATAATCATGCCTTGCGTGGAACCTTTCTAATCAAATTTTTCAATGAGACAATAAAAAATTGGTAACAAACATTTCCGAAACTTCGAGGCAACACCTCTTGAAACAACGCCGGCTAAAGTCCAAACCGGCCCCATTAGAAGAAAACCGCATCAAGCTACTTTCGCTTGAAGCTCTCAGCGAGTAACACAAAAGAAACTGAGACTTTAAAATACAAGTCTTTCTTCACTGAAGCTACTTCTTTTGTAGCAGTCATTTGCATTATCGTTTTCATTGTAATGGCGATTAAATTCTATAAGCGAAGAATTGAAGTCCGACTTATTCAGTCAGAGGCTGGACAACAGCCCCAGCCGAAATCGTTGCCAGCTCCCAGTCTCCATAATATTCCATACTTTTAATCGATTGAGGACAATCGCTTTTGGGCAGGGAGGAGTTAACGATAACGACATTAAAAGCATACAGAAAAAACACATTCTTCAGTCCCGGCCTTTTCCCATGATTGCATTTCTCGCACGTTGCACGCGCAAGCCAACATCAGCGTTACTTGAAATATTTGTCTCGCACAAGAAAGGGAAAATATCAGATTTCCTACACAAGCGTCCGTTCCAATTTGCGATTTCAAAAGAATGCAAAATAAGCTACGCTGTCACGGTGCACTTGTTTCGTAGGTTAATTCTTAAGCTTAGAACGATTATTACTTCAATTCGAGTTCAGTCTGTCAAGCCGAAAGGAACATAGTTCCTAAAATAATAAAGAAAAAATCTTTTTTAAAAACATAAAAAAATATCATTCGTGTTTAATGTATATGACGGTTTAAAAGAAAATATGAATTTAGAACTCATAAAAATTTTAATACCTTTTACTAGGTCTCTATCAAAATATGTTAAAGTAAAGTAAACCATACATATGAGAATATTGTCAATATCGAAATGTTTTGAAAACTAATTGAGCAAATATTAAAATAATTGTAAGGTATAAAGTTCAATTCTTATCTTCTTCAATACACTGGGATCACGCACCAGAAGAGCAGCAATCAAGACAAAACTCATCAAAGTGAACTTACTAGCAGCGACATATTCTTTTGTCACACACTGGAACATCAACATATCAAGAAACACTCATCAACCTAAATAGCAACTAAATGGCAGCACAAAAACTACAACAACACGCCCATAAATTATTACAACAACAGCATTTACTGCATCAGAATCTGTTGGCGCAAGCAGCACAACAACTGAAGGCAACACGCGAATAATACAATAACATAAGTTCGCCGATTTGAACCACTGCAACAGATTCGAACACACCGCCGCACAGTGTCGTTTGAGCGGCCAAAAATACAAAAATTCGATGTATGAATCTTTTAAAAATTTTTGAGTTCTTGTAGGGAATATATTGAAACCCAGGAATCCAAATTTTTGTTCAAATACTCAAAGCAGCTTTGTCATAGCGGATCGTCAAAGTTGGAGCTGCAGTCAAAATATGACCATAGCAGCGATTCGCGTCATCCGAATGTATTTAAAATTTCAGGCTTCGTTGATAATGGGCTTTTGATGGTTTATGTGAAGTTTGAACTAAATCGGTTCACAGTGGTTCTCGCCAGATAAGCATTTTAATTATTTGCCAACAAAAATTCACTTGATATCAAGAAAAGTAAAAATTGAATTGATCAATCTACGAAATTTTGATTGTGTGCAATGATTGCGAAGCAGCCAATGAGAGTCAAAATTTGACAATAACAGCCATTCGCTTTCCACGTGCATCATTTTATTTGCTTTGTGTTTCGAATATGCAAACTGAATTCACATTTATCATTAATTAATTAATTAATAAAGTGTGCAAATTTTTCTTAATTGGAATCTCACCATTTTGAATCGGGAATGTAGCAGACAAATGTACTGCTCTATTAGGGTTTTAACATTGATCATGGAATTCACAAATTTTGCAAATTGAAATTGCACTATTTTGAATCGTGAACGCAACAGCCAAAATGCACTGCTCTATTAGGGTTAATCCTTTAACTTTGGCTAACATGACTTCTGCTTTCATATTGAATTGATTCGAATAGTTTCCTCGATACATTCCGAAATTTTTTTTAATGCCTACTTAAATTTTCTTCTTTGTATTGGAAATACTTTGAGAAAAATATTGTAAAACAATTTGTGAAAAATTTTTTACAAATTAGAATAATTTTTGTGGCATTATATTATATAAAGTTAATTCATCGAGAACTGAACAAATCCCCTTATTTTATAATTAAAAAACCTATTGTATATATTGTTGTGCGTGCTGGGGGGAAGGACCTCGCGTAAAGCGCCAATAAGGACTCCGTACTTATCCCAAATAAAAACACTGACTTTATTCGGTTATAAGAAATGTTTATTTAATAAAGTCCTTTTAATAGTTTCTATTCTAGCTTACTTTACTGCCCTAATCCCTAGCTCACACGGAGATCCACACTTTGTCGTCCTGGCTCGTAAGTAGGTGCGCCAAAGTTGAGATCTGATAGTGTACTTGTCGATTCCAAATGCAAGTCCCTTTCCGTTGCTCGATGATCAGCTTTTATAATCAGAAAGTGCTTTGCATGCACTTTCCTCGAGTCGATCATTTCCAGTGTGCTCTTCTGCGTCTCTGCATCGTTCTATTTCTTCAGCTGGCTGTTGTTGTCGCGCTGACCCAGTTCTCTTTCCATGTTGCTGCACTATTAAGTAATAATTGGTGACCCAATTCTGCATTTGGCCCACTGACCACTGTTTGAATATGATAGCTTCATATTTCAACCGTCGAGCTTTGTTGACACATTGCACCCGATCGCTATCGTTTCTTCGTTTCCGCATTATTGATGACACTTTGCTATTTTCTTCTTAGTGCCGGCAGTGTGACGTGACTTCGGTAGAAGTGACTCACAACATCCCTCCCCTTTTCTGAAAAGTCACGAACATAGTGACGGGTTCGTATTTCGTCAATTGTGTTATGCTTCGCAAGGGTTTGCTGCGGAAAATATCAGCAGCAGCATAGGTTGGCCCTCGATAATTGAATTGGAAGAGCAGTGATCATAGGTCGCATAGTGCTTCATAGGTCATGATGGTAATGCCAACGATGTTTGGGTTGCGCCAGAGTTGTTAAAACTTTGTTGTATTTTTCGAATTTGTTGTATGCAGTTATCAATCTTCAGGTGATCTTTAGTGCGTCTGGACTTGTTGCAAATATATTACCGTCGTTTCGTAATGCTGGTGTTTCAGTGAAGTTCTCATCGGTGAGTCCAAGATTTTCGGCCATTTTGAGCTGCTACGTAACGGTGAAGTCGTGCAGATCTCAGTGTTTGACAAACTATCTAAAATTTTCCTTTTCCTAGGCTTTAGTTGTGAATCTTATATAATTTCTCTACTTATCCAATTTTACATCCTTGATAAATATGTATATGCATATTTTAGTTAACATTGTTAATTCAGAATTTAATTTAAATCCATTATTTAAATTGAGGATTCTTACTTGAAATATAGAGCTACTACATATATATATATATATATATTTCGTTTTCTTTTTTTTTTTTTTTTTTCATTTTATGCATTTCACTATATTTATATATATTTTGTTTTCTCTTAACTCTAGTTATATTTTGTTTTTATCTTATTTTTTTCATATTATGTACTTAACTCGAATTAACGCTTCTCCAAATTTTATTTAATTAGAAGTTTCAAAAATAATTTTTCATTTGTAATCATAGTTTCAATTTGGCAATTTTGAGTTTAAAATTCTTATTTTAATAGCTCCCTTCCCCTCTTTTTGGAAAGTTTGAATAAAACCTTTTATCTTATAATTATATCGAAAGTATGTGCAACTGTCAATTCAATTGCAATTACTTTCTATTTTTTTATAAATTTTTTTTTTTTTTTTTTTGTTTTTTATTTTAATTTTGAGTCGCAATTGATGAGAATAATGACGATTTTATAATTCGTTTTGTGAACGTAATTTTTAAAAGTTTTTTGTGAATGGAAGATGACTCAATTTCAGAAAAGTTTTTGTGAATGGAAGATGACTCAATTTCAGAAACGGTGCAAGCATTTCTGTCTGTCTTTTCTTTTGTTTGGTTGCGCGACATAAGTTCAAAACTTCAGCTATACTTATGTCGTCATTTGTAAGCATGTGCATGCATGTATTGACCATTCATGCAAATACTTTTTCGATCTGTAAATATGTGCACATGCTTTTCGATTTAAAAAAAAATTTTATTGTTTATCTCAAGAAGTATGTGCACATTTGTTTGAAAAATTTTGTTTAGCTTGGTTATTGGAAACAAAAAAAACAAAACAAAAATACTTTTTCTTCTCTGCCTGTTTTGGTTTTCATGTCGCCTTGGCTTATCTCGGAATTGCTTAATGTGCAAAAATTTCTGTTGGGCTTGTTGCGCTTTCGCAAGGCTTGAATTAGTTTATGTCGTTCGGTTGATGTGAGCAGGGAAATTTTTCTCGGTGAGTTTGAATTTGTTCGTTTTACCAGAATTTTTAATACTGCCAAATTATGTAGGATTCATTCCAATGTTCTTACCTGAAGCTTGGCTTAGCGTTTTGTGGCGTTATTGGGATTCATTTCTCGGCACATAACGGAAGAAGAGGGGCTCCTGCCCCCTTCCTGTGAGTTGATCCAATGCAGCCTCTTTTTGACAAAAAATTTAATGGAATTATTCTTCTTAGGTTTTTAGGCTCCACATCGTTTGAGCATCATGGATATTGGAGTATTGCGTCACTGCTGATAAGTATATATGTTAAAGTGTTTACTAAATTAC
>JAIPUU010001128.1:0-23117 GCA_020466095.1 Chlorops oryzae
TAAGACCAAGAATCGTGGTGGGACAAAGCCCCTCCTAGCCCCTAGGTTGGTACGCGACTGATTTCTACTAACGTATGCTTACGTGGGGGATTAAAAATTGACATCACTGAACAACTGTGCACAATTAAAGCGGTAAGTCCAACATCGCCTGCGCTTTTTCGATTTCACGCAGGTCACGCAAAATTGAACATTACTTTTCATACATTGACTGCTTGCGGCAGTTGGCGCAGCACACGCGCTTTTAGACTCCTCGCTTAACTATTTCTTGGATTCCTCTTTGTTTCTCTTTATGCTTTTTCACTGATTTCTTATGTTGCTCGCTAAACCGAGTGCACAAAAAAATTTTTGTGGCATTTAGCTCGTTATATAAGATACTCAATGGAACGAATTTAAATGCTCGTTAAATGCGAAACTCGCTAACGCGAATACTCGTTAAATCGGAAATCTCCTGTATATGCTAGTATACGGCGTGGTATGAGTGTTTTTTTTTTTTTGCTATTTTTTGCTGTGCAGAACTACATAATGCGTATTTCGCGGGACTTCAAGAATTGTCTTGAACAACATCGATTATAGAGTATTTTTATTTTTTTTTATTTTCGTAACAGACCCTAGTACTGGAGGTACCCCTAAAAATGGTCCAATAGGGTCCATTCTCAAACTTGTTCTTACTCATGTCGCCGTGAGTAAGCATACCAGATTTCTGATCATTTCTATATACACAAACGCATTATATCCTCGACACAGAGTGTGTCGGGTATAAAACCAATATTTTGAAAAAAATTTATTTTTCCGGTGAGATTTTCTGTGGAACTACTAACGAAGCGGCGGAAAATAAAATTGGTTTTTCTTAAAATTAAAAATTGTTTATTTGAATTCTTTGTTTACTCTCTGTTTGTGGCTCTGGGATAGCGTAGGGAATGCGTGCTATGCTCTTGATCCGAGGGTCCGAGGTTCGATTGCCAGCACAGGCGAAACGGAGTGTAATGTTCCAAGCCTAGCACTGGTTTTTCAAAAATTCACACACTACATAATAAGACATACACTCACACAAACACAAGAAAACCTCTGGTGGTATCACAATGGGCCGATTGACGGCCTAAGTGGCAGCCTCTTCAACCTTACTCTCTGTTTACACTTTGACTCTGAGTCAAATAGATATTCTTTGGAATATCAGTTTCTGCTTCTGTTTACCGCTTGCTTTTTATAAGATTTCGGCGAATCATGGAAAAACGATTTTAAGCAATTCTAACAAATTTTTTGACACTCTGTGTCGCGGGCATATTGCGTTTGTGTGGTTGTGTGCAACATCCAGAACCAGTCGACAAAATATACAAAAGAAATGATCAGCGTCAACAGGAGAGGAGATTCGATTTAGCCATGTCTATGGCTAATGGCGATTTTGAAATTTTTGAAAACCAATCCACAAATTCAAAAGCCTATTTTTGTTTTGGAACTTAACAAACAATCGCTATTTTAATACGTCCCAACCCAGCAAACATTTTCTATCGCGGAACAGTGTTCCGCGACTCGCCACGGCGATGTTTAGCTCGCACGCAACCGTTGCTTTGTTATCGCAGAATAGAGAAGCTTGTTAGGCAGTTGTCCGGTCGCCCGACACTGTTTTGGAAGAGCAATTGGCGATACATTAAAAACATCGCGGAATAGTCCCATAGACGATGTTTCAGCAAATGTGTTCCTTATATATTGCTGAAACATCTTCTAGGCCAATTATATAATATATATATTTTTTTTTTTGTTATTTAAATTTTATTATAATTTTACGCATAAAAAATTATAGTAATTCAGTTAATAATGAAAAACTTATTCTATTGTTTTTTGTTTAAGATCTCGCTTTTTAATGCGGCTCTTGGCATGTATTAAATGTTGCTGCAGAATTGAAGAAAATTTTTTTTCATCCGAAGTGGAAAATTTTTGGAAGCAGGCACCTGTATTTTAAAAAATTATATTAACTTCAAATTATATTTAAAAAGGTTAACAAAAATTGTGCCTTTAACTATCTGGAGGAAAAAAATACACCTTTATCCTTTGTATCCTTTAGAATGTATGCACTCGTCGATCCAAATCCTTACAGAACTAACTATCAAAATTTATTTTTGATCTAATAACAAAATCAAGAACTACTTGATTGAATAAAGCAAAAGCTACAATAACACAAGGTATATATTAGAAAAACATTGTATAAACCTGTTCCAAAAGTAACTTCGGCAATGCTCGTCTGGAAGATGAATACGCAATGTATTGCGGATTGCTCGCGTAACGTTCGTCAAAGCAAAATATTTTTTTTTACATATTCTTTGTTGGTAGAGTTGAGAAAACATCGCCTTTTGTTCTTCTAGAAAAGGTCGCCTAAACATATTCTTGGCGAACGTTCGCTAAAGCATAGGCTAAATGTTTGCTGGGAATATTGCTACATTAAAACTTTAATATGCCTTTGTTAATACCCTTACTGACACACTCTTTAGACTCGTATTAAATTGAATTTGTATATAAGACAATAACAGCAAATTTTCTCCATCGTATAAAAGTGTTAAATTAGGACGGTGGCAATATTAAGACACTATAAATATAGCCTTTGTGAACACCCTTATTAAGTGTAGAAATATTTCAAATACTTATAATAAAAATTCCTGCCATAAGCTCCTGCACAGATGAGTTTATTCCACCATTAAGTACTCTTCATCAATAATTACTGAAGCCTATGGAATTGGAATTTTTAAATACCTTGACAGTTCGGCAATAGTCGTTTTATTTAATTCAACATTATTTAAATCGATTAAAGCGATTTCAATTAAAAACGAATTTGAGGTTTTAGGCTAGGTGGACTTGTTGTTCCCACCTCAGAATTCCTTCCTCGTGGCAATCATTAATATTTCCGCATCCACAATTTGGTAAATGTAATTGGTATAAGCATCTGTCAACCATGAACGAATAAATGGTATTATCTGTCATATGCAGAGAGTGTTGTGCAACAATTCAATTAAAGCTGTAATGTTTGGCATATTACAGCAATCCTAGATGGCCTTGCTGGGCAATGATAGCCTTCCACGTAGTAGCCACGGCCACTGCACCGAAGTGCAGTTGTGTATGTGCGAAATGAGTAAATAATCAAATGAAAATGAAATTGAAATTTTTGGGATATGCATGTTTGGTCTTATCCGGATTAAGAACTTATGGAAACATTCTAGTTCATTGAAAAACTCAAATTTCGTTGTATTGTCTATTGCTATTCAAAAATTACAGCTCTTTTGCAAAAGGACATGTGAATGTAATGAAATCGTCCTCTAGATTCAAATTTAAACCAGATATTTTTCATTGATACGCAAAGTCCTTTTCCGCTTAAATAACGCTTTTCACAAAATAAGACAAAATCTTGAGCCCTTTTATTTTTGGGTCTTGTCACTTAAGGATTTTGTGAAAAAATCTTCGGCGTCGCAATAAAATCAGAAAAAGGCAGAAGATTTTTGTGACAAGCGAAATAACTCAAGACATTATTCTTTTTTACTGATGGTTGTTTGAATTAAAAATTTAATTTAGGAAAATATCTATTGATATTTAAGTACTAAGCAATATTATTTATTTATGGAAGAAAGCCGCCATAATTCTTCAGTTGGTACCATCTAATAGATGTTAATCTATGCATTCGATTGGCACCACAATTTCTATGATCGGACTTTTGGTCTTTCATCAATTGGGATTTGGCTTTAATTACTGTTCATAAAAATTAAAGTCAGAATTTGCCGATTAAATTTTGTCGAAAAAAGAAAAAGGCACAATTTATTTGTTTCATTCGTTTGAAAAACTGAAAATCCAAACTAGCCTTTTATATTTGTTCGAAAAAATTACTAAGCATTAATTTCCTTTTACGTTTGACTTATAATATAAAAGTCAATTTCTCATTTTGTTTTACTGCTCAAAAAAAAAAAAAAGGGCAAAATTAAAAGTTTTTCTATTTGCTTTTTTCAGTAAAAGGCATAAAAATAAAAAGCATTCTGAAAATAAGAAGAGGAGCGCACAAGGATCACAAAAATGCAACGAGATTCCACCGCCGACCATTCTTTCTGTTTGCCTTTTTCATTCAAAAATTTAAAATTAACTTTTATTTTCAATCCCTGGGTTTTCTTATTACTTATCTCAAAAACCCCCAGTTCGATTTTATTGAAATTTTTTTTATATGAAGCGAGAAATTCTTTAAAAATAGCTAGAAAGTGGCGCAAAACCGGAAATGCACTCAAAAAACATATAAGACTGTTATAGTCAGGCGAGCCTGATAATAAAATACCCAACACAGGCGCACATGTTTAAATAATTTTTAAGACATGCTGACACCTTTCATTGGCCTTGGTCAACCTATGTTACGATTTTGAAGCTTCTACGCCTTTTACTTCGGAAGTTACAAAAAATCTCCATTTGTGGGCGTGGGAGTGGGCGGGCCACATAATTTTTTATCCTACACCTTTTATTTGCCTTGGTCAACCTATGTTACGATTTTGAAGCTTCTACGCCTTTTACTTCGGAAGTTACAAAAAATCTCCATTTGTGGGCGTGGCAGTGGGCGGGCCACATAATTTTTTATCCTACACCTTTTATTTGCCTTGGTCAACCTATGTTGCAAATTTGAAGCTTCTACGCCTTTTACTTCACAAGTTACGATAAACCCTAATTTGTGGAATTATATGTGGGCGTGACTTGAGGAGGACGGCGTCCATTTTTTTTTCAAATTTTCGACTTTGAGCATCATTTTACACCATTCATTTAACGTTTTGTTAGTTATATTTGATGTCATATTAAAGAATGATGTTTTAGGAACATAAAAGATTTAAAAATTTTCAAATATTTTAAACCATATACGAGAAAAACGAGTTTCAAAAAAGCAATGGTCGTTAAAAACTCTTACGCGACTTTCTCGAAATTCTGACGTGATGGAATTTTTTTTTGAAAATTTTCAATTTCAAAATTTGGAAATGTGGGCGTGGCAAAGAGGCGGTTGTTATAAAGAAATTCAACAAAAATCGGCATATGGGGCCGTTAATGGCCTTAAAAACCGCTAGAATATTCTTTCGTATTGGTCCCGTTTTTGGGCGCGTTTCAAAATTATTTTAACATGTGTGTCTGTGTCGGGTATTTTATTGTCAGGCTCGCCTAACTAAAGCACCCTTATTTATTTATTTATTTTTTTTTTCAAATTCAATAAATATTACGTAAGAAACAAAAAATAATTTGAACAGACTTTTACTGCATTAAGTTACTTGTGCATCAAATTTTCATAAGCTTATAATTTCCTGAATGACACTTCAACTCCGTTCAAAGTTCTCAGTTCAGCTTCCGTTGAAAGCGTCACATCATTTATACCGTTGTCTCCTTGAAGAGAAGTTACTTTGTTTTGTTTAGAGAGCGTCTTTTCAATATAATATCCTCAGAATATTTGATGTATTGAATTTTAAAAAGATTGTCTACACGTGTTTGCGTTTAAGAAGCTTTTAAAGAATTTGGTCTGACACTCAGAGAAAACAGAGCTTGTGCTTATGCATACCTAACTTGTTAAAGTATATGCTTGAAAATATGGCCAAATGCCATTATATCACCAAAAGCGAGAGTTTATGCGGCCTCGAAAAAGTTCAATGATTCTTTTGCAATTAATTTGGTGAACTACTCTTCATTCCAACGGATCAACTTAAGCTTTGTGAGAGATTGTAAAATGCGGTCTTAGCTGTGGGAGTGGCGATTGTGTCTCTACGATTCCTTTTGAGTTACGCACTCAAATTGCGTTATGTCCATACCATGACATTGCATTTGATGGAACGATGATAAGTACTCACAGCTTACTGAAAGTCATCGCACCATTTCCGTTGCACTCTTACTTCATTTCCGTTGCTCAGGAAAATTTTTCCAAATTTTCCATTGAAAAATAACTTTCGTCAAAATGTGAAAATCTTTATGTAGTAGAATGTATATATGTATATTAGGGGTGGCATAGTGCACGACTTTTCGATTTCGATACGCTGCACAGTGTCACGTGAGCGGAAAAAAATGCCAAAAATCGAGGTTCGAATTGTTAAAATAATTTTATGAATTTCGATAGATAATATTCATATTAAGAAAAATCAAAAAGAATTATGTCAATATGTTTAGCCATTGCCCCACAGCATGCTCTCAAACTTGAAAGTTATGTAAATTGTTGTTTTTGAGCACAAAAACTGCAATATAATTACTTGTGCTTTAGTTGCTCTGTACTTGTGAGTTGTGATCCGATCATTAAGTTTAATATGTCAAATTAAAATATAAAATTAGTAGTACCTGGTCACCTTATTTTTTTTTAAGTTTGTTTATAACACGTTATTTGTCATTGGTTTAAAGTAAACAATAAGAAGTTGAATTAATTTGAAATCAAGTTTAATTTTCAAAATTGAATTTCTCATTTTCTAAAATTTCGTTCTTCCAATTTTTATAAAATATTGTTGCTATAAGTAAGTAGAATAACATATAAAAAGATAGGCTGCCCCAATTTGCTCCGTTCGTAATAGGAGCGTTTTTTCTATAGTGACCTCGGAGCTAAAAATTTTCGATTTGTTTAACGTTTGGATAGCGGCTTCTCACAAAACAACAACAGAAAAGCAAAGCGATCTGGTTTCATTTGTCAAAAATGAAATAAATGGAAATATTGATGAAGACAAACTAAAAGAAAGATTGAGGATGATTAGTTTGACATTTTACTCTCGGTGGAATAGGTGCAATCGATACAAAGAGCGGTTTCTTACGAAATACGCGAATTGGCTAAGCTCGCCTTTCGAAGCAAATTTGAGTGAAAGTGCATTTAATATGTAAATTATTGAAATTTATTTTAACATGTTAATTGTAAAATAGGAACATAATAAGAATATTTCCGTTGTGGCTCCGGAAGATGACGAGGTGGGCTTGCAAACATAAAGAAATGTTTTGTTTAATAAATTATGTTTCTTTATTTCGTTTAGCAACCAAGCACTAGCAAAGGTAAAGGTAGACCAAAACATATTAGATAATGGTGATGATGATGATGATGACAGTATATCTTCTTTGAATATAGATTTTGAGGCTTTTATTTCATCAGACTCAAAATTGGAAAGCTCTGGGAGTGAGTCTTTGTAAAAATAAGTTCGCTATTTATTTATGTATATGATATACCTTGAATATTAATAAAGATTTGTACAGTTTCATTGAAAAATTTTAATCAGTTTTTAAAAATTTTAATTTCTTTAAAGCTTTGCACTATAATTGGATATTTTTCTAACCAAAATGTTGAAAAAAATCAATGAAAATTATATTTCTTGAATAGTATCAACGATATTCAACACAGCGAAGAGGCGCTTTATCCTTTGCATTTTCGCGCGTTTTCACTTGAACATACTCTCTATAGAGCTTGCGTATGACCAAAAATGCTTTTGTTTTCTGATTAATATATGTTTTAAGTTTACAAATCCGTAAAAAATTCTTCACATTTTTTATTTCCTTTGAAAATTTTTATAAGGATAAATATCCTATAAATCTTCAAACTTTGAAGGGGAGTATTTCAAAAAGTAGGCGTGGCATTCTAATTTTTTCATTTTGCTCATTTTTATATGTCCATCAATCTATGTACCGAATTTCAACTCTCTAGGATAAAAATTGCGGAAGTTAGGATTTCCCGTTATATGGGGGGTGGGGGCGGCAGTGTGCGGAATTCCATGATTTTTTCAAATTTTCTTAATTAGACCTATAGTAAAACTCCTGCCAAATTTCATTGCCCTACGATAACTCCCTATATTTTTTTCCAAAAAATGTATGGAGACGTGACACTGTGCGCTGTAACCTCTTTTTTTGTGAGGTTTGGTATAAAAATGCATGAGCCAAAAAATGGGGAGGGTGGGGTGTCGACAAATGGCTCCTCATCGGGGTCAAAGATGGGTTAAAACGAGAAAAAAACCATGAAAAGCTTTATAACTGTCCCAGAGTCGCTCCTAGAGGGGTGAAATATAAGACCGACCCCCATTATTTTTCTCCCCCGAATGTTTTCTCTGAACAAATATGCCACCTATCTCTCCTCCTTAAGGGGGCTCCCATACAAAAAAAATATTTTTATAAATTTTCCCCCCACCGTCGTAACTAGCCCCAGAGTGCCCCTAGAGGAGTCAAATGTATGACCGACCCCCATCAACTTTGTCCCCCTAACATTTTTTTTCAACATACTGACACCCTATCTCCCCTCCTTAGGGGGTCACCCATACAAAATTACCTTAATTTTATCACAATTTCATACAAAATGGCTGTCACTACAGTCAAACCCCTCCTAGGGGGATGATATATATGACCGACCCCCATTCTTTTTTACCCCAAATATTTTCTTCAAACATACCCACCCTCTATCTCCCCTCCTTAGGGGGGTCCCCATACAAAAACTGGCTTAAATTAAAGAAAAATGCCCCACGAACTTCAATCTATAATATAGATGCCGTAGGAACAAGAACGAGCATGTTCAGTATGTATATTCGAAAAATTTACAAAATTACCTTTTAAACCAGCCTAATATGAAGAATATTGGATTCGTTTTTGCTATGCTTTAATAATATGTTATAATTATTACCTTTTTATACCCGACACACTCTGTGTCGAGGGTATATTGCGTTTGTTGGGTTGTGTGTAACACCCAGAACCTGTCGAGATAGACCATACAAAATGTATATAGAAATGATCAGCGTCACCAGGAGATTCGATTTAGACATGTCCGTCTGTCTGTCTGTCCGTCTGTCTGTCTGTCCGTCTGTCTGTATACAGTTATCTTATCGAAGGAGTTGAGCTATCTTGACAAAATTTGGTATGCGTGCTCACGGGGACATGAGTAAGAACAAGTTCGAGAATGGACCCGATCGGACCATTTTTAGGGGTACCTCCAGTACTAGGGTCTGTTATGAAAATCACAAAAAATTCTCTAAAACCTGAGTTTTTCAAGATATTTTGATGAAACTTGGTATTTGAACATGTTTAAACGCAAGTAATATGATTTCAAAAAATTTGAAAAGTGGGCGTGGCATAAGGGCGTTTTTCGAAAATTGTCTCCTACACCCGAAATACAAATGGGACTTGAACGAAAGTTGGCACGTATGCTTCCTTGATAGCCAGTAACGTCCTCCCCAAAAATTTTTTCGATAGAACCATTATTAAGGGTACCTCTAGTACTAGGGTCTGTCACAAAAATCCCAAAAATGCCTCAAAAGCGGATTTTATTGAAATATTTCAATGAAACTTAGAATTTAAGCGTATATATAGGGGTCCGATTAGAATCCCAAAAAAGTTGAAAAATTGGGCGTGGCAAATGGGCGGTTTTTATAAAGAAATTAAACAAAAGTCGGTATATGGGGCCCCTATGGCCTTTTATTTTTTTATTTATTTATTTGAAATGTTGAATCCTACACAGGAAGACAAGGTCTTAAAATTAGTGTAGGTGATGCAAAGGAATTAGAAAGAAAAAAAATTTCATTAGAAAGAAAGAAAGTGCAAGAAGAGAAAAGGAATATGTGCAGATATCTACATAATGCAATAAAAGTAATTAAATTTATAAGCTTAAAATGTAGAGTGGAATTTCATACATATATGAAGAAAAATAACAATCAATAACTTAAATGCCTTAAACAACTCCTGATATTAAAAATTATTCGAACATAAGTGTCTGTGTCGGGTATTCTATTGTCAGGCTCGCCTGACTATAACACCCTTACTTGTTTTAAATCTGAATTTTGGGTTCCATCCCCTAACTGGCCAAATAATGACCCTAGTAGAAACAAGTAAGAAAGCTAAAGTCGGTCAAGCCCGACTTTGAAATACCCAGCGTCCCGACATTATGAGCGCACTATGTTTTGCTTCTCTATTTGTGGGCGTGGCAGTGGGAGGGCCACATAAATTATTAAAACCTTCATTTGTGGCCGTGGCAGGGGGGCGGGCCAGATAAATTTTTTGCCTTCACCTTTCATTTGCCTTGGTCAACCTATGTTGCGAATTTAAAGCTTCTACGCCTTTTACTTCACAAGATACGAAAAAACTCCATTTGTGGGCGTGGCAGTGGGCGGGCCATATAAATTTTTTTCCTACACCTTTCATTCGCCTTGGTCAACCTATGTTGCGAATTTGAAGCTTCTACGCCTTTTACTTAGTTACGATAAGACCTTATTTGTGGGCTTATTTGTGGGCGTGGCTCACGGAGGGCGGCGTCAATTTTTTTCCAGGATATGTCCCTTTTTGTAGTTTACCAGTACACCAAATATTAATGAAATGTGTTGAGTGGTTCGCTAGTTACAGGCATTTTACTGAAAACACATTATATTCATTTGTGGGCGTGGCAGTGGGCGGATGTCTCCCATTTTTACTAAGGATCATACTCGGATCCCGATATACCTGTGTGCCAAATTTCGACTTGATTAGTCCAGCCGTTTTGGAGGAGATCCGACCACGGACAGACGGACGGACGGACGGACAGACTGACATGTCTAAATCGATTCAGTTTTTGATCCTGATCATTTCTATATATATATGTCTATATCTCCGGAGCTTAGTTCTCCCTGTTACAAGATTCGCACAAAACTAATATACCCCGCTTACGCTGGGTATAAAAACTAAATGTTCGATTCAAATGCCGCAAACCTCAATCTATGACGAGTTTTTTGAGACTATAACCACTAAAATCGGTTAGTGGTTTCTATTCATAAAATTAATTCAAAACAAATATTTTTTGAAACGCATTATTCACTGTTTTCACGTTCGTGTCTTGAGTCTTTACATGCATCCAGACCGAGAGAGATAAGCAAACGTTTCAATAAAAATTTGTTGAAAAACGTTAACCGTAGTTTTTATATACCATTCGTTAATCGATATTACTAGGCAGCTTTCTATGGCAGAAGATCTTGAAAATGTTGTTTATTAAAAAAAAATATTTGATTTGGAAGAAAGGGTAGAATTTTTTGAAGGTCGCTTTTTCAAAAACATTCTCCTCAACGGAAGCTTTTTCGGTCACGGAATTTGCAGTGAATTGGTTAATATTTTTGCTAACTGTCACAACATAGTAACATTCAATGGTCCACGGTGGACAGCCCTTGGTGACATTGCCAAAAAATGAAGGGCTGTAAAAACATGAAATACATTTTCAAAATGCTTTTTCCATTTCATCTTAAGAAATGGACATGCAAAAAATTTATGTTCTTTTTTGTTAAAGTCAAAGTTAATTTTAGTGTTTGCTTTTTTTTTATTGATTTAAAATCATATTTTTCTAAAGAATCTAAAAAAATGGACATTCAAACAAAAAAAAGGAAAAAAAATAGAACTTAACTTTTTTGCTGGGAAAAACAATTTCGACAGATGTATGTAATATTTATATATAAGTTTGGTATAATAAAATTGGCCTAGAGTTACGTCATCGAATCGCATGCGTTTTTCAGAATATTCTTCAGTGCATATTAACCAGGGATAATCCAGCATGCTAATGAGAGAAAGTTTTCGAAATCGGTTCAGTAGTTTTCATCTACATATGGGCATTTCCAAAAACACGCGACAATTAAATGAGCAGTTTTAAGCCCCGAATTCAAGTATGCGGTAAATAGTAATTTTGCTTCTCAATACTTTCGTGCAGCTTATGCGGATTTTTGAAAGCTTCTATGCAGTCCCGAATGGCAATCAGCTATATACGGACGCGACAAAAAAGTTTACTTTTTCTGGAAATGCCCATATGTATATAGTATATACACACAAATATTTCCTCTTAAAATTAATTAGGTACATAAAATCTCTCTCTTTATCCTCGTGAGTGGCTCAAATTCTATCAATTATCAAATCTTAGTACGGCCGATGACTGGTAAAAAGTTTTTTTTTTTGTTCTTTTTTTTTTTCAAGAAAAAGTTCAATGGGAAAACTATGAAGATTTATTTATTGTGCTTCAACTCAATAACCGAAATAACATAAATCGACTTCTTTGTTAGTAGTATCAATTCTAAGCCTTAGCTTTATTTTTCCGCTCTAAGCCATAGCCGTGACATAAATGAGTAACTGCCTCAGTAAACCCAAGCTAAAATGAATTATTTATACCGCTGAACTCTCTGAGGAAGACGCATATTTTAGTACACTCGTAGAATCTCCAGCGTGCGGACACCTATGAAAAATAAAATCCCTTTTACGTTGGAAGATAAGCTAAATGAAAATTCCTAAAGCGGATATATTGGCTTACACAGTTACCTCTTATTTCACAAGTATTTTATTAAAATCCTTACTCGTTTACAGATTTTGAAAATTTAATCTGTAAATGGGCTCGTAAGACTTAAGAGTTCGAAACAGAAAAATCTGAAAGAGAAGAACCGAAATCAAAAACCTAGTAATACTCGTATAAGTAAAGTTTCCTTAAAATTAAATTTAATTCTTTAAAGAATTAAAAAGAAAAATCATGTAAGAAAAACCGAGAGCTTTATTCTTTTTCCCCAATGAGTCCAGCGATATTGCTTGTTATAACGAAATTCGCTCGACTTGAATGTCTCATAATTATGAAAGAATCATCAGCGTGCATCGCACGAACCCCTTGGTACATATAAGACAAAAATATCAAAAAACAAATCATCAAAGCACTGATTTACGTTGGGACTCGCATAAAAGTAGAGAAGAAGAGAATAAAGCAGAAAATTCCTCAAAAAAACCGCAACGTAATACCTTGAATTAAGTCGGAAAAAAATCAAATGAACTTTTGAAAAGAGAAAAAAAAAAACAAAAAACCGAAATACACTTTGTGTGCGGTGGGAGGAAAAGTTTCGAAAACTTTCATTTTTTATCAATATTGCAATTTATGTCAACGAAAGCTCGTACTTTTATACGTTCATGCTTTCCGCTGCCACAGCAAAGGAGAGCGACAAAAAAAAACCCACAAATATACAATATACACGTGCATCTACATACAAATGTACATATGCACGAGTATATGAATGGGAAAAAGCATTAAAATCGTCATGGAAAAAATGAAAGAAAAACAAAATAACTCTAAGAAAAGTTGGTGTATTGGAAAAGTGGAAAATATTCTTAAAAAAGAGCTTTTCCGCATTATTTTTCGTTTGAAGTGTAGGGAGGAACTTTTTTTTTGCTTTTGATTTTTGCAAAGTTTAGCAATTTTAAATGTGGTCTTTTTGTTTCAAACACGATAAGCCGATATTATGAGTGTATTCTGCTTAGATATGGATCCTTCTACGATATTCTCTGTAAGCTTGAACACAATTTTTTGTTCTGGAATCCAACAAAACATTCAGTTTTTGTTGGAACACAACTCTTAGTGGATTGAGTGGTTGTCTTTTGTTACTGATATTCATTCAGATCAAAAAAGCAAGAAGGTATTGTAATTTTATGACCGGTACGTATAAAGAATTCCCAGAATATAAAGTGTAAAATTTCTGCAAAATATCGAGAAAATTCCCTCTTTATCACCTCCTTAACGTCCGTTCAGTCAATTCGAATGAACGGAATACATATTTCAACGGTTTAAATCCTTTAATCTATATGAAAACAGCCACGAAAAGCCCAAGCATTTTCACTCATACATACATACATATATAAACAACACAACATTGCCGAGCAGGACAGCTTAGTGCGGGACATTAGCCGAACACAATCGCCTTCTCGCTGAGGCATCCAATCGAACGTTTAGTCATTGAAAAGCTATTAAGCTCTTCAATTCAAAGTGTAATCAAAAATCTGTGGAAAAAAGAAGCGAGGATACATCCCCCGTGTCATGTCATTGTGTGTGCATGGAAATTTATCGCGACCCTTTTCGATGGGTGACGTAAAATATTGACCAAAACTCATAGGGAGTAGGATATGGATGCCACGGAATGGCGAAGCGGCGGTGAAAAGATAATTTACGGCCGTGAACAATGTTACAAAGGATGAAGGCTTGATATGGAATGCTTGCTGCATACCTTGCCTTCTAGCGCTGTTAATGGATATGCAAATGACATAGATAGAACCCAACAGAAGAAAGAAGTTTGCGTGGAAGAACCGGAAATAGCAAAAAGAAAAGAGAAATTGAAAAAATTGAAAAAAAAAAAAAAAAAAAAAAGCAAGAAACGAAAAAGAAATAGGAAAAGAAACGAAAATGAACATAAGAATAGAGGTGGATTGAGTCGGAGTAAGTTGAGATGAGATGATTCGCTCTTTTGCTATATTTTAAGAGTATCGAATGAAGAAACGGGAGGCAAACAAACACTATTTCCGGTTTCCGCTTTGCTGAATGCATTTTCTGTTAAAATATGAAATGGAAACGACAACAACAGCTAGAGCAAAAGCGAAGGCAAGAAAAAAAGAAGACCAACAACGAGCAAGAAGATAAAAATACTTGCTAAAAGGGACCACGGAAGCTTACCATTGCGGATGAAGCTAAAGTTGTTGAAGCTGTCGCTGTAGCCGAAAGCAAGAAGTAGACTGAAGATGACTGCGACAGCGGCTATAGGACAAAATGGAGAAACTTTCAAGAACAAGCATCAGACTAGTAGGAAAAACTTGTGGCCCTGCAGGTGAAGCGTAGAAGAATTATCATTGAGGCTCCTTCAAGAAAAGTTTCAGTCGTGGAATTTATTGAGAAAGAAGAAACAGGTAAAAAGGCATAATAACTAATTTTAGAAGATGTAAGCTTAAAATAATCAGCCAATCTCTTCAATTTTTTTCGAATAAGAAGCCGGTGGAATTTTATAACTTTTCGTTTATTGAAAAGAACGAAATTTTCGCAGAATTGTTGGAAACACATATTTAAACTGCATCCAAGGAATCTGCAGTATTTTAGCACGCTCAATCGATTGTTTATCGTTTGACTTTATAAGGTGTTACGGTGACTGAAATCATAATTATTTCCGAAGAGCTCTTTCAGTTGAGCTTGTATTCTAAAGGGCCATTTTCTGGGTGTCATTAATTTTCAAAAACCTTAACTAGGAATATTCCAAAAATTATTGTTTTAATGTTCCCATTGGTCACAATTTTTAAATTATTTGGCAGCCTGAAGGCCTGCAGAAATGCATTTCCATCTTTCCGTCGAGCAGTTTTCTTATAATTACACTGTTCAACACAAGAAACACAAAACGGGGTTCTGACAACGGATTTTGATAGACGAGACCAAAAAAAGAATACGTGTCTGGGCGTTTTGAAAGTTTACGTCAGAATTTTTTTTTAGGGGGGGGTCAAAGCTTTACCCCCTTGGCCTATTCTTGTAGCATATCGGCATATAAAACTATGTAAGGTAAGTGCTCCTCGTAAGGCCCACTGTCATTTTAAAGAACTTCTACCTATCAAATGTTCTTGTACTTGCACGTGTTGAAACATGTCCTCAAGTTATTTCGTAGAAATGAATAATTAAGACAATCGCACAAGATTTGCGGCGACCACAGTCAATTGAAAATAACAGAGACGTAAAAATGGCATTTTTATAGTGGGCGACGCTTAAAAACTAATAATTTATAGTGAAATTTTGGGTTGCTTTCTTACAATAAGAAAGTTTGTTGTGTTGTGAAGATACTGAGGTATGCTTATGGTGAAAATTTCAGTAGGGTATTTGACTTAGTTTCAGAAGTTGTCTCATTTGAATCCTTCTAGCATTTAATGATACAAAATAAACTAATTCCAGAATATGTTTCCTATTTTTGGTTAAAATCAAGATTTTAATTTACGTTTTTACGATTACGCAAACAAACGTATTGCGGCAATGTTACTAATCATATGGTGAGTGTGACGTCATTTCTTAGTAAATTAAAATCGATTGAAGTAGGGATGGGCATCCATCATACAAATTTCGATATTCCGAAATCAGGTTTCGAAGATAAAATTAGCTTGAAACGCCATGACGAAGATTTTCGCATTCAAATTGTCGATTACAATTGTCAAAGTTGCTTTAAAAACAATACAAAATTTCATCTTGCTTTTGAAATCAATGAAATTATCTTCAAAACATTCTTGTCGAAATTGAAACTCTTCAAAAGATAACGTATAGATTACACAGGGAAACAAAAAACCCCTTTTTTCTCTGTTGCATGAGATGTTTTCCTAAATTGTATGTCACTTAGTCTTCTCAAAAATTGAAAATTATCCAAAAACTTCCATCAGCTCAAATTTTCGAGAAAATCGCGTAATTAATTTTTAACACCATTGCTTTTTTCAAACTCATTTTTTGAAAATATGGTGTAAGTTTTTTAAAATTTAAGACACTACTGTACTCTCAAAACACTATCTTTTAATATGCTATCAAAAATATTATACATATCTGTTAGTTAATGGTGCAAAATAAACCTCAAACTCAAAAAATTAAGAAATTCGTGTCAAGTTTTCAGTTTTCTTGGACTTTGAATCGAAATAGATCAGCCATTAATAACAGATTTTTCCAGCTCAATATCTAAGGTTAAAGGGCAATCAATTTCTTAAGTTTATGTCAAATCTGACTATCTTCATCTCAACCTTTGCGAAAATATTAGCGGTTTTATAAAACAACTCAATTCCGAGATTCGTATACTTAACAAAAGATAAGTTTGAATATAAAAACTCACTTGTTTTTTTGTTTCAAAAACAAACATGACTAGATTGATGCAAAATATTGGGTCTGGGAAAAATAAATTTCGGTTAAAAATGTTCTCGATTCCTTGGCTTTACCGCCTTTACTGCTATCGCACTAGATTTAGTCACTACTTATTTTATAGTCAAACCCAGAAGCTCCGCCAATCCTAGGTTTGCCTAGTCAAACCTTTGACTAACGAATTTTGGCCAGTCAAATGCCGAAACTCAATTCTATGAATTCGGCGTTTGCCCAGTCAAACCTAAATTCGGTATGAAAATGTGTTAGCTTATTAGATAGGTATAATAACATCATATTTTTTAGTTTTAATTAGGGTGATTGATTCGGTTAACCGATCGGTTAACCGCCCGGTTTTTTTCGTGCTTTGCAAGGCGGTTTTTCTCAAAACAGATTTTTCGAATTTCGAATAAATCGGTTTTTTTAAGCGAATACCCGGTTTTTTCTCCAACAGATTATTTTAGCCTTCAGATAGTTATTTTCTTTCGAACGTCATACAAACTGCATATAAAAATTGCCATGAAATTACCTCTATTGACGCCTTTTACACTAAGCAATTATATTTGTGAAACTCTTAGCGAATTCTCTTTTCGAGTTGCATTTGTGTCTACATTGAAAGTATTATCATTAGCTGCCCTGCAGGAAGTACGAGCAGTTAAACTCTAGCGTTTTACTACTTCTAATTCCACCAGTACTGGTTCTTCTTTATACCTTTGCTTATGTCTTGTTCTGTAGAAAATAAACATTGCGCGTGAGCTAAAAATCACCACTTGTACACTCGAACTAACACTTTACTAGTGCTTTGGGAAGCAATTGGGTAAATTGGATATAGTAAAACAATAGTTCTTTTTGAAAGATTTTTCACTGTGGTTTTTAAAGGTAGAATTTTTTTTTTATTTCGGTGTATCAACGCTTTTTGCAATAACAATGTCATGGCAATCCTTATTACTAACACGAAAAACAATTTTTCCATACAATACAAATCAGAGATCTATACGAAACTCCACCCCGTCAAACGATACGCCCACATTTTTTAGCTCAGTTCTATTTAACTAAACCTTAAACGTGAATTTCCAACACATTACGGGTATTCATAAAGGCCTCGGAAAATAGGAAAGTCGGAAAATTGGAAAATTTTAACTGCTTAAAAAGCTGTGCAAGATACAAAAAAGCTTAAAATTTTTTTAAGAAGTCGCAATTTTCCGATTTTCCGACTTTCCAACGTTTTTAACACGCCTTTGTCAATACCCCTATTGTATTTCTTCATATACAACAAAATATTTTACGAACGATGATATATATTTTTAACTTATGGTATATCAAATGAAAATATGGCTGTTTTAATTTATTTTATACGCTGAATGTGCAATTTTTTGTTTGGGTTTTTTTAATGTTGTAAGTTTTTTTTCAAAATGGCTTTTAAATAAAACAGTCACAAACAAATAACACCTGCCCCGAAATTTCTTTTTATTTGGATTTTTAACATAACCGGTTAGCCGGTTTTTAGTTAAATTTTATTTGCT
Organism: Chlorops oryzae; assembly: GCA_020466095.1. Taxonomy (NCBI): domain Eukaryota; kingdom Metazoa; phylum Arthropoda; class Insecta; order Diptera; family Chloropidae; genus Chlorops; species Chlorops oryzae. The sequence goes on from JAIPUU010001128.1 coordinate 18,118, forward strand.
CAACCGGTTTTTTTAATATCCTTAAATATCGGGTTATTCGAAAACCGGTTACAGGAAAATGTCGAATAATCAATCACCCTAGTTTTAATGCTTAATGTTTCAATCAGGGACCGTAATAATTATGATTTTTAGTTTAAAAATCAAAAATGAAATATAAAAATAGATCTTATTTTGATTTTTATTTAAAAAAATCGAAATAAATATTCGTTGTGACATAGCACTCCGTGACGGATTGGTTAGACGCAACGATTTGCAATCTCCAACGAGGTTAAATTCCAATAGTTGCAGAGCTCGTTGAGAGAGAAATGAAGTAAACATCTCCTATTCAATGTAAATTTGTTTGATCTCGTATATATTTATGCTTATAAATTCATTGGAAAGACACCAATCATCATATTTGTGAATAAAGATTTCACAAAAAATTCCGTGATGAATATTATATATATTATATTTTCATGAATGAGGTAAATTCCACTTGGGTATATTTTGAAGGCGGGAAAACATATGCAACGTATTTGCTTCAAACGAAATCAATTGTTTTAGAAATTAGCTTTGCAGACTAAGAACAACTCTCGGAAAAGCCCACTACTCCAAAAAACAAACCTTTGATATAATATGAATTCTAATTTTCAATTTTTAATTCAATTCAAATCAGCCGTTCACGTCAGGGTTGCCTGTACAAATTTCATGATACTTTTTTTTCCTTTGCGAAATAGTCTTGGAATTTCCGCAGCAGAACTGTAGCCTTATGGCATTGATTTTCAACCAAAAAGATCATTATGAAGAAAATGAGTAATGAGCAGCGCTATAGCAAAATGATTTTTATTTCGATTTTTTAAAATAAAAATCAATAATAAGATCTATTTTTATATATCATTTTTGATTTTTAAACTAAAAGTCATAATTATTACGGTCCCTGATTGAAACATTAAGCATTAAAACTAAAAAATATGATGTTATTATACCTTTCTAATAAGCTAACACATTTTCATACCGAATTTAGGTTTGACTGGGCAAACCCCGAATTCATAAAATTGAGTTTCGGCGTTTGACTGACCAAATTAGTCTATCCTAGGATTGACCAACATTCGTAAGTCAAAGGTAGAATAAAGATTTTGTTTCGGACTTTGACTAAGACTTCTAGTCAAACCTGAGGTTTGACTAGGCAAACCTAGGATTGGCGGAGCTTCGGGGTTTGACTATAACAATTGTATTTATTATGCGTTTTAGGATATATTAATGCCTTCAAACGACCCCAAAAAGGACGAATATTAATTCAATTTTTAGCACGAGGCTTAAGTATTTCTGCATAAGTTTAAAATTGAGGATTAATTAAATGAACCGCACTCTTTCACCGTAGAACATCGAATGAATCTCTTTTATTTCCTTTCTTTCTTTTTCTCCACGCGGGTTGCCATAGTGTAATTACAGTGGTGATACTAAATAGTACTAAAGTAAAGTATATCACTAAAGTAAGGTATGACTAAGGTAAGTAAGTATAATTAATAACAATTTTAATAAGGTAAGTATAGTTCATAACTTAAGGTAGGTAGGATAGAGGTTGTACCATTAATCTAATACAATTTGTACTTCATTATGTGTACAGATATGCTTATGGTGCTGACGGTTCATCGGGTGTCCCAAAAAAATTCAAAGCAATCTAAGTAGCATATAGAACTATAGCTGCAACTTCGGCCAAATTTTGGCGCGTTGTGGCATGATTTGGTGAAAAAGTTCAACTGTGGCGAACCACGCCATAAGCCGAGTATTGTGGTGAACCACGTAATAGTAAGTGTGGTGTACCACGTAATAGCTTTTGGCCGAAGTTGCAGCTATAGTTCTATATGCTAAGTAGCTTTAGTTTTAAAGAAGAAGCTGCTGAAAAAAAAGTTCATACACTCGAGGTGTTTATTAAGAAGAAAAAAAAATATTTTTCAAATATCCGCTACACGAAATGTGTGTAAAAACGATCGCAATAATTTTTGTAACATATGTGGTGAATACACATTCAAAGATTATAGACTGGGTGTATCGGAATTCGTAAAACGGGTGGACTTCGATTGCTTTAAAATTCCTTTGGACATCCGCGACAACTACTGGATGCCTAAAACGGTATGTAAAACGTGTGTCGAGTCTTTGAGATTGTGGTCGAAGAAGATAAGACCCCATTTCAAGTATCAAACACCAATGATCTGGCGGGAGCCTTTAAATCATGAGGACGACTGCTATTTTTGCGTGGTTGATATAATTGGGATTAACAAAAGAAACCGGTATAAATGGTTTTACCCTAATTTGCTATCTGTTACCGACCGGTCCTGTACTCCGATGATCCTTCAGCACCACAAAAATTTTTATCTACACAAAAGGATCAGAACTTGAAAGAAACAAACTCTTCAAGTGATGAGAGTGGAAATGATTTCAATCCACATGTTTCTTCTAATCCCCAGCCCTTTAATCAGCAAGAACTCAGCGCATTAGTCAGAGACCTTGGCCTTTCGAAAAAGCATCGGAGGTTCTATTATATCTTCTCGAATGAACGAAAAAAACTTTTAACTCAAGAAACAAGGGTTTCATACTATCGTAAATGAGAGACGGAATGGCTTTCATTTTTTTTTGAAGATGAGTATTTTGTTTATTGTGCAGACATTCCTGGCTTACTAAATTCAATGGGAGTGAAAAGATATGACCCAAATGGCGCTTATTTGTCGGTTCCTCTAAGCGCAGCCTATAAGCTAGGGTCCTTATCGATTGCACATTCCACTAAATTAAAAGAAGAGTATGGTACTGTAGCTTCTGTCATGAATAGAATAAAGTATAAAGAACACAAGTGGCTGATATGTGTGGATTTGAAAATGGTAAATTTTCTTCTGGGACAGCAAGGAGGTTATACAAATTATCCTTGCTTTATTTGTCTGTGGGATAGTAGAGCTAAGTCTCAGCATTGGATTAGAAAAGAATGGCCTCTCAGGGACGCTCTGGTCCCTGGAAAAAATAACGTGAAGAATTAACCACTATTGCTCACGGATCGTATAATACTGCCTCCTTTGCACATCAAACTTGGGCTTACGAAGCAATTTGTCAAAGCATTGAAAAAAAAAAACAAGTAAGGGTGTTATAGTCAGGCGAGCCTGACAATAAAATACCCGACACAGACACATGTTCAAATAATTTTTAATATCAAGAGGTGTTTAAGGCCAAAAGGGGCCCTATATACCGACTTTTGTTAAATTTCTTTATAAAAACCGTCCCTTTGCCACGCCCACTTTTCCAACTTTTTTTAAATTCTAATCAGAGGTTTAATATAGGTACTCTCAAATTCTCATTGAAATATTTCAAAAAAGTCAGACTTTAAGTCAGTTTTGGGATTTTTGTGACAGCCCCTAGTACTGGAGGTACCCTTAAAAATGGACCGATCAAGGAAATTTTTTTGGAGGATGTTTATGGCTACAAAGGAAGCATGAGCGCCAAATTTCGGTCAAGTTCCATTTGAATTTCGGGTGTAGGAGACAAATTTCGAAAAATTCCCTTCTGCCACGCCCACTTTTACAATTTTTGGAAATCATATTACTTGCCTTTAAACATGTTCAAATATCAAATTTCATCAAAATATCTTGAAAAACTTCGATTTTAGAGCAGTTTTTGTGATTTTCGTAACAGACCCTAGTACTGGAGGTACCCCTAAAAATGGTCCGATCGGGTCCATTCTCGAACTTGTTCTTACTCATGTCCCCGTGAGCACGCATACCAAATTTTGTCAAGATAGCTCAACTCCTTCGATAAGATAACTGTATACAAACAGACAGACAGACAGACAGACGGACAGACAGACAGACGGACGGACATGTCTAAATCGAATCTCCTGGTGACGCTGATCATTTCTATATACATTTTGTATGGTCTATCTCGACTGGTTCTGGGTGTTACACACAACACAAAAAAGGTTGCCTACTTCGACCCATTTCGCCTCCACTAATGTTCCGTGCTAATTTCTGGCTAAATACATCGGAACCATCCTTAAAAACATAATTTCGTTAGAGTATAACAAAAAAAAATATTATTGAACTGAAATCAAAACTAAAAATTGAAAAAATAACTCAAAATGAAATCCTCATATCATACGACGTAGTGTCCCTTTTCACTAATATATCCGCAAATTCGTATCATAATGAAACAATGGAAAAAATTAAAAATGTTCACTACTATACCAAAACCACTTTTCAAAAAAATATTAGAGTTTTGCCTAATTGAAAATAACTATTTCAAATTTAATGACCAACTATATCACTACAACTTTGGCATGCCGATCGGCACCCCCCTTTCCCCAACAATTTCAGTTATAGTTTTAGATGACCTCCTAGATTACACTAAAGAACGGCTAAACCAAACAAACACAAATATTAAAATAATACACAAGTACGTGGACGATATGATTGCAATCGTCAACAATGAAAAAATTTTAAAAGTTTTGAACGAATATCACCCAAAACTAAAGTTCACCTGCGAAAAAGAAAAAGACAAAAAGATTCCTTTTCTAGACATGAGGATCCATAGAAATGAAGAAAAACTAAGTTTTAACTGGTATTCTAAGTCAATTTCTTCCGAAAGAATTATCAATTTCAACTCGGCGCACATAAAGACACAAAAAATAAACACAATCAGCAATCTAATATACAAAATTTTCAAAATATCAGACGAAGAATTTATGGAAAAAAACAAAAACAAAATACACAGCATTCTTCACAAAAATTGCTACCCACATCACCTAGTCAACGACCTCATCCACAAACATGAAGTTACAACAAACACATCCCATACTAACAACAACAACAATAGTAAAGAAAAAAAAGACATCGATCAAAACGAGCCACAGAAAACAATATATTTTGGAGTTCAATACACGCCGAAATTGACAGAAAACCATCATCTTAAATCCCTAATCAAGTAGGAGAACATAAAATTTTCACATCGCCCAACAGAAGCTTTAAAGAAATTGTTCACAA
>JAIPUU010000005.1:0-26380 GCA_020466095.1 Chlorops oryzae
TCAAAATCGGAGACGGTCATAAAATCGAGCTTGCACTCGTGCACCCTCCTCATCCCATTGTACTTAGAATGAAATTTTTGGTTCAAAATTTTTATCTCAGAATTTGATCAAACTTTGCGCAAAGGCTTTTGATTAAGGAGCCAAGAACATTCTGCAAGTTTCGTCAAAATCGGAGACGGTCATTGTTTAGCAAATGCTCCTTTGCACTGCTTGAAGAATAGCAATAACAGCACATAAACTGAATTGCTTTAGGAATAGCGATAACAGCACTTAAACTGAATCGCATATATGTTTAGCAGAACGCTTCTTTGCGCTGCTTGATGAATGGCAATAACAGCACTTAAACTGAATTGCCGATATTTTGTTGTTTGTTTGACAATCGGCACTTTAACCGAGTCAGTCTCTTTTCAATCAATGTTCACAGATTGCTTGCTATTGAAAGAGTGAATTTATTTTCATATTACATTGTTTTTATACAAATATTAAGCTAATTTGGCACAATTGGAATTTGAAATTTATTGATTGGAAAATGCTTATTAATACTTTCATATATTTGATTTTGGTGGAATTTGAGCTATGACAAAAAGAAAGAAATATGAAATTTTGTACTGTCAGCATAATTCAAAGCTAATGATCGACATTCAGTTTTGCTTTTTTCTTTTTTTACGTAAGCTGAGTTCAAAGACTTAAAGCTACAAATATGTGAATATATATATATTTTTATGTAGATATGAACATGCTCGCCCCGTTGAGCTTAGCTCAACATCTGAGTAGTGATGATGTTTTGTGGCTTGAGCTGCACTGCTGTTGCTTGCGTTGGAATTCGCTGAGAAGGCATTCTTTGCTAGCAGGCTGTTGTTTTCGTTGAAATTGGTCGCTAAATGTGAACGGTGAAATCATTGTTTCTAGTTGATTTCTCGGAGCTGGTGTTGGAGGATTTCTAACATTTTGTTTACATTTGAGGTAAAGCAGAATGCAAGCGATGAGAATCAATGAAGAGTATCCGATCGTCATATGATGAAAATTTTGATTTCGATTTTATTTGGAAGCTGTGACCATTCTTGTGTTGCTAAAGAGGTTTGTAGTTCGGTTAAATTTTTTATTTGTGAGAGATACTGCTTTGTGTTGATTTCATCTAATAGTGGTTTTACAAGGGACACGTGGACCTTTGCTGTGACCTTTAACAAGCTGGTATAAGGCGCTTGCCGCGAGCTGGATACTATTCGCTGTGCTTGAATGGAAACGAAGTTGTGTTTGAGAATGCATTCTGGTTCCAAGATAAGTAAACCTGAACCTTCAAGCGTTAGTTGTGTGATTTCTTGGTTACATACGACTGTTGCAGGAATTGGAGCTGGCATTGAATATAAATATTGGTTCTGATGACGTAACGGAATCCATGCCACTGTGAAGCTCGTTTTTTTTAGTGGACATTTGGTTTGTGTTTTCTTGTGAAATAAATTGATTTCGCAAGCGCATACTGTTGAACCTTCTTCGTATTGAATATGACCGCTGGAACAAATATATGAGTCAGCTGTAACTATTGTGCATGAATCAAATTCGGTATTACTGATGGATATATATTGTTTGTTTTGACTATTGATGGCCAAAATGTCGGAACATGTAGTTATGGAGATCATGGTCTCATTGATCCAGCTTGGAATGGCAACTAGATTAAATAATTCAAGTCTTTCAGGTTCAACTAAAGGTAACGTAATACTAAAAATTACGGTATTTTTTGTCAGTCCGCCTTTCACTTTCATAAGTTTGTACAACTGTAACATATCTTCCTTGTTTACAGGTAACTCCAGATTCTTCGGTAAATGAAATTTTATCTTTTCTACTTCATGTTGTAGCTGGCTGGGAGTAAGGATTAATGGACTTATAATGCCATGGTGAGTGTTTGTAAGTACATCTAGTATTGATGCCTGTGTCCGCTCTAGTTTTGCTGCGATAGTTGTTAGTTGAATGCAAAGTGTTGTAAGAATGCGCTGTAATTTTTCTTCTCGCTGGTCTTTATTTTCAGTTTTTATTCTATTGAAAATTTGGGATATCTGATGATCCATGTGATCAAATTTTGCCTTCACACTTTCTTGATCCGCCTTGATAATATTTATTGTAGAGTCCACTATAGATGTTTGGTTTTTTAATAAATTGAGTACGTGACCTTCGTTTTCCTTAATTTGTGTGATCGTGTTTGCCATCTGCTTTGCATACTCGGTATCCAAGACTCCAAACAAAGAATGTGCGATGTTTCCCACAAGATCTAGCGCTGCTCTTCTGAGTCTTCGTCCAGAAAGTAATGTGCTATCCATCAACAGTTCGGCCTCCCTGCTTTTAAAATGTTTTTCGAGATTTAGGCATGTTCCATTGTCTTTTAGCTCTGCACATAATTGGTTGAGAGCGCTGGTCCCATTAGAAAAGATGGCAAGTTCCGTCCAGAATCCTTCTAAGTCGTAATAGATAAGCAGCTGCCACTGGGTGGGTGAGACCATCGCCGATCCGATTCCTTCAAAGTGCATGCCCAATTGATTTTCAAAGTGGGTATTTTGAAATTTCGAGCATAGCACTAGGGGTATCAACATGAGTGCAATTATTGCTGTCATTAAGGTATACTGGTTGGAAGTGCGTCTTCTTTTCTTTGGCACTCCTGGGGTGTCGTTCAATTTAGCGTAGTCTTGTTTCCTGAAAATTGTTTCAACATTTTCGATTTTCTCCAATGGAATACTGATAATTAGAGAGCTTTGAGGGTGTTCTTTTCGGTCAGATGTGCGGTTCTTTGAACTTTCTTCTGGTTCTTGGTTATTGACTGGTAATGGTGCTAATCTGTCAATTGGTCTCTTGCAAATGCTGTTTGCCGTTTTAATATCAACAACTCTTACGATTCCGTCATCGCCTGGATGTGTTTTTAAAATCCTTCCTAAGGGCCATTGTAGCGGAGATGTATTTTCTTCCTTGAGAATGACCACGTCGCCTTGCTTAAGATTGCTCTGATGTGTTTTCCATTTATTACGGTATTGTAGCTCACACAAATACTCCCGTGACCATCGTCTCCAAAATTCTTGTTTAAGATGAGTCACCAATTTCCACCTGGTTAACAGCCCGGTATTTGCTGGTGTTGAGTTTGCATCTACCTGTGCGTTAAGTGGCTCTCCTATTAAAAGGTGTCCAGGAGTTAAGGCTGCTAAATCATTAGGGTTGTCTGAGAGTGGACAAAGTGGTCTTGAGTTTAAAATGGCCTCGATTTCGATGACAACTGTATCCAATTCTTCGTAGGTCAATGATGCAGTAGCCACACTTCTCACCAACAAATGCTTTGCAGATTTTACGGCAGCCTCCCATAATCCTCCAAAATGAGGTGCTCTTGGCGGGATGAAGTGAAAATTTATACCTCTGTTTATGCATTCTTTGTTGATTTTTTCACTGGACGTACTTGAGTAAATGGACTCTGCAAGCTCGCTGAGTTTATTTTTCGCACCAACGAAGTTAGTGGCATTGTCGCAGTAGAGGTTTTGACAATGACCCCTTCTGCTTACAAACCGTTTTAATGATCCGATGAACGCCTCGGTCGTAAGGTCACTAACCAGCTCAAGGTGTACTGCTTTTGTCGCAAAACAGCAAAATATTGCGATGTACGCCTTTTGTGGTCTTTTTCCTCGTACCTTAAAGTGGATCCAGAATGGCCCACAGAAGTCAACCCCAGAGGTAATGAATGGGCGTGCTGGTGATATCCGTGCTGAGGGTAAGTTTCCCATGACTTGGTTAAGCAATTTCGGTCTTGCTCTAGAGCATCGTACGCAATTTTGAACGATCGATCTAGCAAGCGTTTTTCCTTTTATTGGCCAGAATCTTTGTCGTACGTGTGAGAGAAGTGCTTGAGGTCCACAATGCCGATTCATTTCGTGTATTCCCTGCATTAACAGTTTAGTTATTGGATCGTTGTACGGTATAAGCATTTGATGCTTTGCGTCGAATGACAGTCCAGCAGCCTCCAATCTTCCACCTACTCGTATGATGTGGTTTTTGTCTAAGAATGGAGACAGGTTGCTAAGCTGACTGCTTTTCTGTACTACATTATGCCTTTTTAGATGTTTCAGGTCGTCTTCAAAGTCTGATTGTTGGATAGTACGAATTATGGCAATAAGAGCTTCTTCTAATTCTTGAACTGTTAAATTCACGCCAGTTGCTTGTTTTAACTTCTTGATGCGGTTGATGAATCTTATTCCATATCCTATAATCCTTTGAAGGGTGTGAAACGATCCTCGATGATTGATGTTGTAAATGATGTTTGATAAGTCCTCAGCAGACGTTGTTACTGGAATTGAGACTATCTTCTTTTGCTCCATTTGTGCAATGTTTTTAATTATTGCGTTGATATTTTGCTTTGGTTGGAGCCAGAGTTCCTCATTTCCGTGCAGAAACAAGGGTCCATAAAACCAGAGATTACATCCTGCTAATTTTTTAGGAGATATTCCTCTTGACAGAATGTCTGCAGGATTCTCCTTTGAGTCGATGTGTCGCCATTGTTGTGGTATTGTTAATTCTTGTATGTTAGATACTCGATTGGCCACAAAGGTATGATATGCTGATGATTGGGAATTGATCCAAGCTAAAACAATCGCCGAATCTGTCCACAAATGTGCTGTTGTGTTATCAAGGTTCAAGTCGTTCATTACCCGCACTGTCAGTTGAGCGCACAATAGTGCCGCACATAGTTCGAGGCGTGGGAGTGTTTGCCTTTTCAATGGTGCCACTCGTGATTTCGCGCACAGTAGTCTTACTTTTATGAGTCCTTCCTTATATATCGATCTTATATATATAGCTGCTCCGTATGCCTTTTCTGATGCGTCTGCAAAGCCGTGCACTTGTATTTTAAGAGGGACTTGTCCATCGTATACGTGCCGCGGGAACTTCATGTTATTGATAGATTCCAGTTCTTGTCGGAAGATCATCCATCTTGTATGTGATTCTGCAGGTAATGCTTCATCCCAGTCCAATTTCAATTTCCATAATTCTTGTATCAGTATTTTCGCCGTGACAACGATTGGACCCAATACTCCCAAGGGGTCAAACAATCTCGCCAAATCTGAGCTTACTGTTCTCTTGGTAATGTGGTTGGTGTCTGTAAGATTAACTTTGACACAGAATTTGTCGCACCCAGGCATCCATGTTAAGCCCAATGTTTTAGTTGTTTCACCCTTGCTGTTGGTAAAATTAATATTAACTTCGTCTTCCTCTGTTGCTACGTTTCGCAATAATTGTTCATGATTTGCCCTCCATTTTTGAAGCTTAAGACCATGTTTATTTAAAATATGTTGTAGCTCTCGTTGAATCGTGAGTGCTGTGTTCAAACTGTCTGCTCCTCCGATCCCATCATCCACGTAAAAATTGTTAAGAAGAAATTGAGCTCCATAAGGATACTGCGTCATGTGCTCCTTGGCTATTTTTTCTAAACATTTTGTTGCTAGATAAGGTGCTGCTCTGGTTCCATACGTTATCGTATTCAGCTGGTAGTATTTTATTGGCTGGTCGGGGTCGTTTCTCCAGATGATTAGTTGGAATTTTCTATCTTCAGGGGTGTATCAGCATCTGCCGATACATTTTTTGTTACATCTGTGGTGAAAACGAAACGAGGCATACGAAAACGGAGTAAGATGGAGAACACTCGCTTTGCACCGTGGGCCCAATGTGCCATTAAGTCATTCAGCGACAGGCCCGTCGTAGTTTTGGCTGAAGCGTCGAATACCACTCGCAACTTTGTTGTCAGGCTTTCCTGGTCTCAGGATGCAGTGATGAGGGATGAAATATTTCGGATCAGTTAGTGAGGTGACGTCGATTTGAGTCATGTGTCCCCAATGTTTTTATTCTTCCATGAAACTGACGTACTGGCTTTTGATTTTGGGATTTTTCATCAGTCGGCGCTCCAGAGATAGAAAACGGTTGAAGGCTATTCCATAAGTTCGCCTAGTGCATCAGGGTTTTCACAAAATGGCAGTCTAACAACGTACCCTCCCATCTTTATTCACAGTATGGTTGAGAGCAAAGTGCGATTCACATTGTTTTTCCTGGAATTGAAAGGGTTTTGGGGTGGCTGTCACATCTTCTAATTCCCATAGTCTGGCAATGGCGTCTTCTAAAACTGATGTTTTCATCGATACATATGCCGCATGTTGCTGTTGATAAGAGCGCGTTTTCCACTTTTCCCTCCTATGATCCATCCGAATACCGTATTTTGTAGAGTTGGAAGGCCGTGTGCTAATTTGATCTGACCAATTGACAAGAGTTGATGATAAAATTCGGCACCTAATAAAACATCAATTTTATCAGGGCGATTAAATGCTGGATCTGCCAATTCGATGTTTTTGGGGATCGGCCAATCTTTGATGTCCAAAAGGTTGTGATGGTTGCGGTGAGATTATGTGTGGCAATACTGCAGCTTCTAGCCTTGTATTGAACTTGTTGATTCTAGAATGGATTGCCATATTAACTCTGTGCTGAACCTTTGCATTACTTGACCCAATTCCGTTGATTGATATTGAAGTGGGTTGTGCAGTAATCCCAAGCCGTTTGATCAGCCGTTCTGTGATAAAATTGAGTTGTGAGCCAGAGTCGAGTATTGCTCGACATTTGACTTCAGCGCCTTTAGCTCGAACGATTATCATTGCAGTGCTGAGAAAAACGTAATTGTTTTGCTGCAGAATGTTTTTGATGTGGTCAGTGACGTTGCTTCTCTAGCATTTTGTGTTGCTTCCACGACAGCGATGAATTGATTTCTGTTGTTTTTCTGGCCTGCTTGATTCCGTTCCTGATTTATTCGTGTTCTGTGCTGCATTTTCCAGATGAAGCCAGCGTGTTGTTTTTTTGTTGCATTTCATGCAACTTCTTGAAGTGCAGCTTTTTGTTGGCGGTGTCCAGCTTTTCATGCAGTTGCAGCATAGTTTATTTCTTCTGAACAAACTGCAAGTCGTTTCTGGTGGTGTTAACTGCAAGATTGTTTTGCATGAAAAAAATGGATGGCTTCCCATTTTTACAAACTGCACACAACTATCAACTGAAGTCACGGATGTGCAAACCTTTGCCTTTGAATTTCCTGATCTGTCTTTTTCCACCTATTGCTTCCAATGATTGGAAATGCCTTTCCAGAAATTGTAAGAAATCTTCTTTTGTTGGAATTCTCTTGGATTTGAAAGACATTGCTCATATCGAAGGCGTGTTGCGTGATCTAATTTTTTTAATAGCACATGTAGTAGTAATGGGTCCCAGGTTGAGGTGTCGATCTTCAGATTTTTAAGTGCTAATAGACATTCTTGTGTTCTGTCATGGTAGCTCCCTTAAAAATGGTCGCTGGATGCCCTTTGTTGGGGGTGTCGACCAATTCTTGAATTAGTTTTCCAACAAGTATTCTTTTTGTTGTTGTATCGATCTACCACCATTGTCCATGCTGCATCAAAAGTTTTCTCCAGTGGCCGCAAAGTGCTTTATTAGATTCGAAGCCTCCCCCACCAAGTGTGTTTTTGAGGTAACCAAATCTTCTGAACCTTTGGCATTGGTTTGGAGCACTATCAGTGAGGTGAATAAAATCATGAAATTCTTGCCATTTGATGTGGTTAACCATCAAATTTCGGGATTGTTTAGTTTTGGCATTGGAATTGATTCCTGAGACCTTACTTCTTTTGAGCTTTCTTGTACTGCTGAGCCGATTGTTAACAGTTTTTGAAATGTTTCTCACCATATTTTTCCAACCATAAAAACTCATCTTGTTGTAACCTTGTTGGCTGGGTCTTCATACATTTCGTATAATTGAAAATGAATATTTTCAACGTTTTCCCATAAATTTTTTGGCGATTAGGATGTCTTCCTTTGAAAAATTTTCTTTCAGTAAACGTGTTAGCGATGAACATTAATTACTTTTTGTCTCCGGAGAAGCTTAAAATTTCACCGGGAACTACTTGTTGAACTTCACCCCCTGCTTGGTCCTGTTGCTTTGTTGAGTTTTGTTGCTGAGCTTTCCCGTCACTCTCCATTAGTGTTTCTTTCTGGATGGCTGGCCTTGAATACTTCTGTATATTTGCTGCACTATGTTTAGTATTGAGCTGTAGTAATCTCTAGTGAAGTATTCGTGGTTTAACGGTAGATTTTCCAACAATCGTATTTGGTTGTCTTTTGTTTCGAATTTAGAACCATTCTTCGTATAACCTTCTTAGGCGTTCCCTGAAGTAATTGGTATCTTTTCTTCCGGCTGAATCTTTCTTGAAGTTTCTGATAATAGCTTTAATGTTAGTACCGGTTTCCTTTTGGTTTTCTATAAGTTGATTAAACGCATCCATTGCGTTGTTTCGAACTGTGCAAGTTGAATTCAATGGTTTCCTCTAGTCCACGTTCGACTTGAGTAAGATAGCTGATGTTCCTTTCCAAGGGTTGGTTGTTCCTCCTCCGGAATTACAATTTGCGTGTTGCGATGAAGTCTCGTGCCAAATACAAGACTTGGGGTCACCAATATGTTTAGCAAATGCTCCTTTGCATGCTTGAAGAATAGCAATAACAGCACATAAACTGAATTGCTTTAGGAATAGCGATAACAGCACTTAAACTGAATCGCATATATTGTTTAGCAGAACGCTTCTTTGCGCTGCTTGATGAATGGCAATAACAGCACTTAAACTGAATTGCCGATATTTTGTTGTTTGTTTGACAATCGGCACTTTAACCGAGTCAGTCTCTTTTCAATCAATGTTCACAGATTGCTTGCTATTGAAAGAGTGAATTTATTTTCATATTACATTGTTTTTATACAAATATTAAGCTAATTTGGCACAATTGGAATTTGAAATTTATTGATTGGAAAATGCTTATTAATACTTTCATATATTTGATTTTGGTGGAATTTGAGCTATGACAAAAAGAAAGAAATATGAAATTTTGTACTGTCAGCATAATTCAAAGCTAATGATCGACATTCAGTTTTGCTTTTTTCTTTTGTTTACGTAAGCTGAGTTCAAAGACTTAAAGCTACAAATATGTGAATATATATATATTTTTATGTAGATATGAACAGTCATAAAATCGAGCTTGACACTCGTGCTCCCTCCTCATCCCATTGTACTTAGAATGAAATTTTTGGTTCAACATTTTTATCTCAGAATTTGATCAAACTTTGCGCAAAGGCTTTTGATTAAGGAGCCAAGAATATTCAGCAAGTTTCGTCAAAATCGGAGACGGTCATAAAATCGAGCTGGATACTCGTGCTCCCTCCTCATCCCATAATACTTAGAAAGAAATTTTCGTGTCAAAATTTTTATCTCAGAATTTCATCAAACTGTGCGCAAAGGCTTTTGATTAAGGAGCCAAGAATATTCTGCAAGTTTCATCAAAATCGGAGACGGTCATAAAATCGAGCTTGACACTCGTGCTCCCTCCTCATCCCATTATACTTAGAATGAAATTTTTGGTTCAAAATTTTTATCTCAGAATTTGATCAAACGTTGCGCAAAGGCTTTCGATTAAGGAGCCAAGAATATTCTGCAAGTTTCGTCTAAATCGGAGACGGTCATAAAATCGAGCTTGATACTCGTGCTCCCTCCTTATCCCATAGTACTTAGAGTGAAATTTTCGTGTCAACATTTTTATCACAGAATTTGATCAAACTTTGCGCAAGGGCTTTTGATTAAGGAGCCAAGAATATTCTGCAAGTTTCATCAAAATCGGAGACGGTCACAAAATCGAGTTTGACACTCGTACTCCCTCCTCATCCCATAGTACTTAGAATGAAATTTTCGTGTCAACATTTTTATCTCAGAATTTGATCAAACTTTGCGCAAGGGCTTTTGATTAAGGAGCTAAGAATCTTCTGCAAGTTTCATCAAAATCGGAGACGGTCATAAAATCGAGTTTGACACTCGTATTCCCTCCTCATCCCATTGTACTTAGAATGAAATTTTCGTGTCAAAATTTTTATCTCAGAATTTGATCAAACTTTGCGCAAGGGCTTTTCATTAAGGAGCCAAGAATATTCTGCAAGTTTCATCAAAATCGGAGACGGTCATAAAATCGAGTTTGACACTCGTACTCCCTCCTCATCCCATTGTACTTAGAATGAAATTTTCGTGTCAAAATTTTTATCTCAGAATTTGATCAAACTTTGCGCAAGGGCTTTTGATTAAGGAGCTAAGAATCTTCTGCAAGTTTCATCAAAATCGGAGACGGTCATAAAATCGAGTTTGACACTCGTACTCCCTCCTCATCCCATTGTACTTAGAATGAAATTTTCGTGTCAAAATTTTTATCTCAGAATTTGATCAAACTTTGCGCAAGGGCTTTTCATTAAGGAGCCAAGAATATTCTGCAAGTTTCATCAAAATCGGAGACGGTCATAAAATCGAGTTTGACACTCGTACTCCCTCCTCATCCCATTGTACTTAGAATGAAATTTTCGTGTCAAAATTTTTATTTCAGAATTTGATCAAACTTTGCGCAAAGGCTTTTGATTAAGGAGCCAAGAATATTCTGCAAGTTTCGTCAAAATCGGAGACGGTCATAAAATCGAGCTGGATACTCGTGCTCCCTCCTCATCCCATAGTACTTAGAATGAAATTTTCGTGTCAACATTTTTATCTCAGAATTTGATCACACTGTGCGCAAAGGCTTTTGATTAAGGAGCCAAGAATATTCTGCAAGATTCATCAAAATCGAAGGCGGTCATAAAATCGAGTCTTGACACTCGTATTCCCTCCTCATCCCATTGTACTTAGAATGAAATTTTCGTGTCAAAATTTTTATTCAGAATTTGATCAAACCTTGCGCAAGGGCTTTTGATTAAGGAGCCAAGAATATTCTGCAAGTTTCATCAAAATCGGAGACGGTCAAAAATCGAGCTTGATACTCGTGCTCCCTCCTCATCCCATTAACTTAGAATGAAATTTTTGTGTCAAAATTTTTATCTCAGAATTTGATCAAACGTTGCGCAAGGGCTTTTCGATTAAGGAGCCAAGAATATTCTACAAGTTTCGTCTAAATCGGAGACGGTCATTAAATCGAGCTTGATACTCGTGCTCTCTCCTCATCCCATAGTACTTAGAATGAAATTTTCGTGTCAAAATTTTTATCTCAGAATTTGATCAAACTGTGCGCAAGGGCTTTTGATTAAGGAGCCAAGAATATTCTGCAAGTTTCATCAAAATCGGAGACGGTCATAAAATCGAGCTTGACACTCGTGCTCCCTCCTCATCCCATTGTACTTAGAATGAAATTTTTGGTTCAAAATTTTTATCTCAGAATTTGATCAAACGTTGCGCAAAGGCTTTCGATTAAGGAGCCAAGAATATTCTACAAGTTTCGTCTAAATCGGAGACGGTCATAAAATCGAGCTTGATACTCGTGCTCCCTCCTCATCCCATATAACTTAGAATGAAATTTTTGGTTCAAAATTTTTATCTCAGAATTTGATCAACGTTGCGCAAGGGCTTTCGATTAAGAAGCCAAGAATATTCTCAAGTTTCGTCTAAATCGGAGACGGTCATTAAATCGAGCTTGATACTCGTGCCTTCTCCTTATCCCATAGTACTTAGAATGAAATTTTCGTGTCAAAATTTTTATCTCAGAATTTGATCAAACTGTGCGCAAAGGCTTTTGATTAAGGAGCCAAGAATATTCTGCAAGTTTCATCAAAATCGGAGACGGTCATAAATCGAGCTTGAACTCGTGCTCCCTCCTCATCCCATAGTACTTAGAATTAAATTTTTGGTTCAAATTTTTTATCTCAGAATTTGATCAAACTTTGCGCAATGGCTTTTGATTAATAGCCAAGAATATTCTGCAAGTTTCGTCAAAATCGGAGACCGTCATAAAATCGAGCTGATACTCGTGCTCCCTCCTCATCCCATAGTACTTAGAATGAAATTTTCGTGTCAAAATTTTTATCTCAGAATTTGATCAAACTGTGCGCAAAGGCTTTTGATTAAGGAGCCAAGAATATTCTGCAAGTTTCATCAAAATCGGAGACGGTCATAAAATCGAGCTTGATACTCGTGCTCCCTCCTCATCCCATATAACTTAGAATGAAATTTTTGGTTCAAAATTTTTATCTCAGAATTTGATCAAACGTTGCGCAAGGGCTTTCGATTAAGGAGCCAAGAATATTCTACAAGTTTCGTCTAAATCGGAGACGGTCATTAAATCGAGCTTGATACTCGTGCCTTCTCCTTATCCCATAGTACTTAGAATGAAATTTTCGTGTCAAAATTTTTATCTCAGAATTTGATCAAACTGTGCGCAAAGGCTTTGATTAAGGAGCCAAGAATATTCTGCAAGTTTCATCAAATCGGAGACGGTCATAGAATCGAGCTTGAGACTCGTGCTCCCTCCTCATCCCATAGTACTTAGAATTAAATTTTTGGTTCAAAATTTTTATCTCAGAATTTGATCAAACTTTGCGCAAAGGCTTTTGATTAATAAGCCAAGAATATTCTGCAAGTTTCGTCAAAATCGGAGACCGTCATAAAATCGAGCTGGATACTCGTGCTCCCTCCTCATCCCATAGTACTTAGAATGAAATTTTTGTGTCAAAATTTTTATCTCAGAATTTGATCAAACTGTGCGCAAAGGCTTTTGATTAAGGAGCCAAGAATATTCTGCAAGTTTCGTCAAAATCGGAGACGGTCATAAAATCGAGCTTGACACTCGTGCTCCCTCCTCATCCCATTGTACTTAGAATGAAATTTTTGGTTCAAAATGTTTATCTCAGAATTTGATCAAACTTTGCGCAAAGGCTTTTGATTAAGGAGCCAAGAATATTCTGCAAGTTTCGTCAAAATCGGAGACGGTCATAAAATCGAGCTTGACACTCGTGCTCCCTCCTCATCCCATTGTACTTAGAATGAAATTTTTGGTTCAAAATTTTTATCTCAGAATTTGATCAAACGTTGCGCAAGGGCTTTCGATTAAGGAGCCAAGAATATTCTACAAGTTTCGTCTAAATCGGAGACGGTCATTAAATCGAGCTTGATACTCGTGCCTTCTCCTTATCCCATAGTACTTAGAATGAAATTTTCGTGTCAAAATTTTTATCTCAGAATTTGATCAAACTGTGCGCAAAGGCTTTTGATTAAGGAGCCAAGAATATTCTGCAAGTTTCATCAAAATCGGAGACGGTCATAAAATCGAGCTTGAACTCGTGCTCCCTCCTCATCCCATGTACTTAGAATTAAATTTTTGGTTCAAAATTTTTATCTCAGAATTTGATCAAACTTTGCGCAATGGCTTTTGATTAAAGCCAAGAATATTCTGCAAGTTTCGTCAAAATCGGAGACGTCATAAAATCGAGTGTGAACTCGTGCTCCCTCTCATCCCATAGTACTTAGAATGAAATTTTCGTGTCAAAATTTTTATTTCAGAATTTGATCAAACTTGCGCAAGGGCTTTTGATTAAGGAGCCAAGAATATTCTGCAAGTTTCGTCAAAATCGGAGACGGTCATAAAATCGAGCTTGACACTCGTGCACCCTCCTCATCCCATTGTACTTAGAATGAAATTTTGTGGTTCAAAATTTTATCTCAGAATTTGATCAAACTTGCGCAAAGGCTTTTGATTAAGGAGCCAAGAATCATTCTACAAGTTTCGTCTAAATCGGAGACGGTCATAAAATCGAGCTTGACACTCGTGCTTTCTTGACCAATTTTCTTTTTGAGGTATAAATCGAGTGAACTCGTACTCCTCCTCATCCCATTGTACTTAGAATGAAATTTTCGTGTCAAAATTTTTATCTCAGAATTTGATCAAACTTTGCGCAAGGGCTTTTGATTAAGGAGCCAAGAATATTCTGCAAGTTTCGTCAAAATCGGAGACGGTCATAAAATCGAGCTTGATACTCGTGCCCCCTCCTCATCCCATAGTACTTAGAATGAAATTTTCGTGTCAAAATTTTTATCTCAGAATTTGATCAAACTGTGCGCAAAGGCTTTTGATTAAGGAGCCAAGAATATTCTGCAAGTTTCATCAAAATCGGAGACGGTCATAAAATCGAGTTTGACACTCGTACTCCCTCCTCATCCCATTGTACTTAGAATGAAATTTTCGTGTCAAAATTTTTATTTCAGAATTTGATCAAACTTGCGCAAGGGCTTTTCGATTAAGGAGCCAAGAATATTCTGCAAGTTTCATCAAAATCGGAGACGGTCATAAAATCGAGTTTGACACTCGTACTCCCTCCTCATCCCATTGTACTTAGAATGAAATTTTCGTGTCAAAATTTTTATTTCAGAATTTGATCAAACCTTGCGCAAGGGCTTTTGATTAAGGAGCCAAGAATATTCTGCAAGTTTCGTCAAAATCGGAGACGGTCATAAAATCGAGCTTGATACTCGTGCTCCCTCCTCATCCCATTATACTTAGAATGAAATTTTGGTTCAAAATTTTTATCTCAGAATTTGATCAAACGTTGCGCAAAGGCTTTCGATTAAGGAGCCAAGAATATTCTACAAGTTTCGTCTAAATCGGAGACGGTCATAAAATCGAGCTTGATACTCGTGCTCCCTCCTTATCCCCATTAGGTACTTTAGAAATGAAATTTTCGAGTCAAAATTTTTATCTCAGAATTTGATCAAACTTTGCGCAAGGGCTTTTGATTAAGGAGCCAAGAATATTCTGCAAGTTTCATCAAAATCGGAGACGGTCATAAAATCGAGCTTGACACTCGTGCTCCCTCCTCATCCCATTGTACTTAGAATGAAATTTTTGGTTCAAAATTTTTATCTCAGAATTTGATCAAACTTTGCGCAAAGGCTTTTGATTAAGGAGCCAAGAATATTCTCAAGTTTCGTCAAAATCGGAGACGGTCATTAAATCGAGCTTGATACTCGTGCCTTCCCTCCTTATCCCATAGTACTTAGAATGAAATTTTTCGTGTCAAAATTTTTATCTCAGAATTTGATCAAAACTGTGCGCAAAGGCTTTTGATTAAGGAGCCAAGAATATTCTGCAAGTTTCATCAAAATCGGAGCGGTCATAAAATCGAGCTTGACACTCGTGCTCCCTCCTCATCCCATTATACTTAGAATGAAATTTTTGGTTCAAAATTTTTATCTCAGAATTTGATCAAACGTTGCGCAAAGGGCTTTCGATTAAGGAGCCAAGAATATTCTACAAGTTTCGTCTAAATCGGAGACGGTCATAAAATCGAGCTTGATACTCGTGCTCCCTCCTCATCCCATATAACTTAGAATGAAATTTTTGGTTCAAAATTTTTATCTCAGAATTTGATCAAACGTTGCGCAAAGGCTTTCGATTAAGGAGCCAAGAATATTCTACAAGTTTCGTCAAAATCGGAGACGGTCATTAAATCGAGCTTGATACTCGTGCCTTCTCCTTATCCCATAGTACTTAGAATGAAATTTTCGTGTCAAAATTTTTATCTCAGAATTTGATCAAACTGTGCGCAAAGGCTTTTGATTAAGGAGCCAAGAATATTCTGCAAGTTTCATCAAAATCGGAGACGGTCATAAAATCGAGCTTGACACTCGTGCTCCCTCCTCATCCCATAGTACTTAGAATTAAATTTTTGGTTCAAAATTTTTTATCTCAGAATTTGATCAAACTTTGCGCAAAGGCTTTTGATTAAAGCCAAGAATATTCTGCAAGTTTCGTCAAAATCGGAGACGGTCATAAAATCGAGCTTGGATACTCGTGCTCCTCCTCATCCCATATACTTAGAATGAAATTTTCGTGTCAAAATTTTTATCTCAGAATTTGATCAAACTGTGCGCAAAGGGCTTTTGATTAAGGAGCCAAGAATATTCTGCAAGTTTCATCAAAATCGGAGACGGTCATAAAATCGAGCTTGATACTCGTGCTCCTCCTCATCCCATATACTTAGAATGAAATTTTTGGTTCAAAATTTTTATCTCAGAATTTGATCAAACGTTGCGCAAAGGGCTTTCGATTAAGGAGCCAAGAATATTCTACAAGTTTCGTCTAAATCGGAGACGGTCATTAAAATCGAGCTTGATACTCGTGCCCCTCCTTATCCCATAGTAACTTAGAATGAAATTTTGGTTCAAATTTTTTATCTCAGAATTTGATCAAACTGTTGCGCAAAGGCTTTTGATTAAGAAGCCAAGAATATTCTGCAAGTTTCATCAAAATCGGAGACGGTCATAAAATCGAGCTTGATACTCGTGCTCCCTCTCATCCCATAGTACTTAGAATTAAATTTTTGGTTCAAAATTTTTATCTCAGAATTTGATCAAACTTTGCGCAAAGGCTTTTGATTAAAGCCAAGAATATTCTGCAAGTTTCGTCAAAATCGGAGACGGTCATAAAATCGAGCTTGGAACTCGTGCTCCCTCCTCATCCCATAGTACTTAGAATGAAATTTTTGGTTCAAATTTTTATCTCAGAATTTGATCAAACTTTGCGCAAAGGCTTTTGATTAAGGAGCCAAGAATATTCTGCAAGTTTCGTCAAAATCGGAGACGGTCATAAAATCGAGCTTGACACTCGTGCCCCTCCTCATCCCATTGTACTTAGAATGAAATTTTTGGTTCAAAATTTTTATCTCAGAATTTGAATCAAACTTGCGCAAAGGGCTTTTGATTAAGGAGCCAAGAAATTCTGCAAGTTTCGTCAAATCGGAGACGGTCATAAAATCGAGCTTGAACTCGTGCTCCCTCCTATCCCATTGTACTTAGAATGAAATTTTTGGTTCAAATTTTTATCTCAGAATTTGATCAAACGTTGCGCAAGGGCTTTTCGATTAAGGAGCCAAGAATATTCTACAAGTTTCGTCTAAATCGGAGACGGTCATTAAATCGAGCTTGATACTCGTGCCTTCTCCTTATCCCATAGTACTTAGAATGAAATTTTCGTGTCAAAATTTTTATCTCAGAATTTGATCAAACTGTGCGCAAAGGCTTTTGATTAAGGAGCCAAGAATATTCTGCAAGTTTCATCAAAATCGGAGACGGTCATAAAATCGAGTTTGACACTCGTACTCCCTCCTCATCCCATTGTACTTAGAATGAAATTTTCGTGTCAAAATTTTTATCTCAGAATTTGATCAAACTTTGCGCAAGGGCTTTTCATTAAGGAGCCAAGAATATTCTGCAAGTTTCATCAAAATCGGAGACGGTCATAAAATCGAGTTTGACACTCGTACTCCCTCCTCATCCCATTGTACTTAGAATTAAATTTTCGTGTCAAAATTTTTATCTCAGAATTTGATCAAATGGGGCAAAGGCTTTTTATTAAGGAGCCAAGAATATTTTGCAAGTTTCATCAAAATCGGAGACGGTCATAAAATCGAGCTTTACACTCGTCTCCCCCTTTATCCCTAGTACTTAGAATGAAATTTTCGTGTCAACTTTTTATCTCAGAATTTGATCAAACTTTGCGCAAGGGCTTTTGATTAAGGAGCCAAGAATATTCTGCAAGTTTCATCAAAATCGGAGACGGTCATAAAATCGAGTTTGACACTCGTACTCCCTCCCATCCCATTGTATTAGAATTAAATTTTCGTGTCAAAATTTTTATTCAGAATTTGATCAAACTTTGCGCAAGGGCTTTTATTAAGGAGCCAAGAATATTCTGCAAGTTTCATCAAAATCGGAGACGGTCATAAAATCGAGTTTGAACTCGTACTCCCTCCTCATCCCATTGTACTTAGAATGAAATTTTCGGTCAAAATTTTTATTTCAGAATTTGATCAAACCTTGCGCAAAGGCTTTTGATTAAGGAGCCAAGAATATTCTGCAGGTTTCTCAAAATCGGAGCGGCATAAAATCGAGCTGGATACTCGTGCTCCCTCCTCATCCCATTGTACTTAGAATGAAATTTTGGTCAAATTTTTATCTCAGAATTTGATCAAACTGTGGTCAAAGGCTTTTGATTAAGGAGCCAAGAATATTTTGCAAGTTTCATCAAAATCGGAGACGGTCATAAAATCGAGCTTTACACTCGTGCTCCCTTCTTATCCCATAGTACTTAGAATGAAAATTTCGAGTCAAACTTTTTATCTGAAAATTTGATCAAACTTTGCGCAAAGGCTTTTGAATTAAGGAGCCAAGAATATT
The DNA here is from genome assembly GCA_020466095.1 of Chlorops oryzae. NCBI lineage: Eukaryota > Metazoa > Arthropoda > Insecta > Diptera > Chloropidae > Chlorops > Chlorops oryzae. The sequence continues at coordinate 18,057 of JAIPUU010000005.1, forward strand.
CTGCAAGTTTCATCAAAATCGGAGACGGTCATAAAATCGAGTTTACCCTCGTCTCCCTCCTTATCCCATAGTATTAGAATAAAATTTTCGGTCAAAATTTTTATCTAGAATTTGATCAAACTTTGCGCAAAGGCTTTTGATTAAGGAGCCAAGAATATTCTGCAAGTTTCATCAAAATCGGAGACGGTCATAAAATCGAGTTGACACTCGTCTCCCTCCTCATCCCTTATACTTAGAATGAAATTTTGGTTCAAAATTTTTATCTCAGAATTTGATCAAACGTTGCGCAAAGGCTTTCGATTAAGGAGCCAAGAATATTCTCAAGTTTTGTCTAAACGGAGGACGGTCATAAAATCGAGCTTGATACTCGTGCTCCCTCCTTATCCCATATACTTAGAATGAATTTTCGTGTCAACATTTTTATCACAGAATTTGATCAAACTTTGCGCAAGGGCTTTTGATTAAGGAGCCAAGAATATTCTGCAAGTTTCATCAAAATCGGAGACGGTCATAAAATCGAGTTTGACACTCGTACTCCTTCCTCATCCCATTGTACTTAGAATGAAATTTTCGTGTCAAAATTTTTATTTCAGAATTTGATCAAACCTTGCGCAAGGGCTTTTGATTAAGGAGCCAAGAATATTCTGCAGGTTTCGTCAAAATCGGAGACGGTCATAAAATCGAGCTGGATACTCGTGCTCCCTCCTCATCCCATTGTACTTAGAATGAAATTTTCGAGTCAAAATTTTTATCTCAGAATTTGATCAAACTGTGGGCAAAGGCTTTTGATTAAGGAGCCAAGAATATTTTGCAAGTTTCATCAAAATCGGAGACGGTCATAAAATCGAGCTTTACACTCGTGCTCCCTCCTTATCCCACAGTACTTAGAATGAAAATTTCGAGTCAAACTTTTTATCTGAAAATTTGATCAAACTTTGCGCAAAGGCTTTTGATTAAGGAGCCAAGAATATTCTGCAAGTTTCATCAAAATCGGAGACGGTCATAAAATCGAGCTTTACCCTCGTGCTCCTCCCTTTCCCATAGTACTTAGAATAAAAATTTCGGTCAAAATTTTTATCTGGAATTTGATCAAACTTTGCGCAAAGGCTTTTGATTAAGGAGCCAAGAATATTCTGCAAGTTTCATCAAAATCGGAGGCGGTCATAAAATCGAGTTTGACACTCGTACTCCCTCCTCATCCATTGTACTTAGAATGAAATGTTCGTGTCAAATTTTTATCTCAGAATTTGATCAAACTTTGCCAAGGGCTTTTGATTAAGGAGCCAAGAATATTCTGCAAGTTTCATCAAAATCGGAGACGGTCATAAAATCGAGCTTGATACTCGTGCTACTCCTCATCCCATATAACTTAGAATGAAATTTTTGGTTCAAAATTTTTATCCAGAATTTGATCAAACGTTGCGCAAAGGCTTTCGATTTGGAGCAAGAATATTCTAAAGTTTCGTTAAATCGGAGACGGTCATAAAATCGAGCTGATACTCGTGCTCCCTCTTTATCCCATGTACTTAGAATGAAATTTTCGTGTCAACATTTTTATCTCAGAATTTGATCAAACTTTGCGCAAGGGCTTTTGATTAAGGAGCCAAGAATATTCTGCAAGTTTCATCAAAATCGGAGACGGTCATAAAATCGAGCTTTACCCTCGTGCTCCCTCCTTATCCCATAGTACTTAGAATAAAAATTTCGAGTCAAAATTTTTATCTGAGAATTTGATCAAACTTTGCGCAAAGGCTTTTGATTAAGGAGCCAAGAATATTCTGCAAGTTTCATCAAAATCGGAGACGGTCATAAAATCGAGTTTGACACTTGTACTCCCTCCTCATCCCATTGTATTAGAATGAAATTTTCGTGTCAAAATTTTTATCTCAGAATTTGATCAAACTTTGCGCAAGGGCTTTTCATTAAGGACCAAGAATATTCTGCAAGTTTCATCAAAATCGGAGAGGTCATAAAATCGAGTTTGACACTCGTACTCCCTCCTCATCCCATTGTACTTAGAATGAAAATTTCGTGTCAAAATTTTTATTTCAGAATTTGATCAAACCTTGCGCAAGGGCTTTTGATTAAGGAGCCAAGAATATTCTGCAGGTTTCTCAAAATCGGAGACGGTCATAAAATCGAGCTGGATACTCGTCTCCCTCCTATCCCATTGTACTTAGAAATGTTTTCGGTCAAAATTTTTTCTCAGAATTTGATCAAAGGGGCAAAGGCTTTTGATTAAGGAGCCAAGAATATTTTGCAAGTTTCATCAAAATCGCAGACGGTCATAAAATCGAGTTTACACTCGTGCTCCCTCCTATCCCATAGTACTTAGAATGAAATTTTCGAGTCAAACTTTTTTATCTGAAATTTGATCAAACTTTGCGCAAAGGCTTTTGATTAAGGAGCCAAGAATATTCTGAAGTTTCATCAAAATCGGAGACGGCCATAAAATCGAGTTTCCCCTCTGCTCCCCCTTATCCCATAGTACTTAGAATAAAATTTCGAGTCAAAATTTTTATCTGAGAATTTGATCAAACTTTGCGCAAAGGCTTTGATTAAGGAGCCAAGAATATTCTGCAAGTTTCATCAAATCGGAGGCGGTCATAAAATCGAGTTTGACACTCGTACTCCCCTCATCCCATTGTACTTAGAATGAAATTTCGTGTTTCAAAATTTTTATCTCAGAATTTGATCAAACTTTGGCCCAAGGGCTTTTGATTAAGGAGCCAAGAATATTCTGCAAGTTTCATCAAAATCGGAGACGGTCTTAAAAATCGAGCTTGAACTCGTGCTCCCTCCTCATCCCATTAACTTAGAATGAAATTTTTGGTTCAAAAATTTTTATCTCAGAATTTGATCAAACGTTGCGAAAAGGCTTTGATTTAGGAGCCAAGAATATTCTACAAGTTCTCAAAATCGGAGACGGTCATAAAATCGAGCTTGATACTCGTGCTCCCTCTTTATCCCATAGTACTTAGAATGAAATTTTCGTGTCAAAATTTTTATCTCAGAATTTGATCAAACTTTGCCAAGGGTTTTGATTAAGGAGCCAAGAATATTCTGCAAGTTTCATCAAAATCGGAGACGGTCATAAAATCGAGCTTTACCTCGTGCTCCCTCCTTATCCCATTGTACTTGAATAAAAATTTCGGTCAAATTTTTATCTAGAATTTGATCAAACTTTGCGCAAAGGCTTTTGATTAAGGAGCCAAGAATATTCTGCAAGTTTCATCAAAATCGGGACGGTCATAAAATCGAATTGACACTCGTACTCCCTCCTCATCCCATTGTACTTAGAATGAAATGTTCGTGTCAAAATTTTTATCTCAGAATTTGATCAAACTTTGCTCAAGGGCTTTTGATTAAGGAGCCAAGAATATTCTGCAAGTTTCATCAAAATCGGAGACGGTCATAAAATCGAGCTTGATACTCGTGCTCCCTCCTCATCCCATTGTACTTAGAATGAAATTTTCGTGTCAAAATTTTTATTTCAGAATTTGATCAAACTTTGCGCAAAGGCTTTTGATTAAGGAGCCAAGAATATTCTGCAAGTTTCGACAAAATCGCGGAGACGGTCATAAAATCGAGCTGGATACTCGTGCTCCCTCCTCATCCCATAGTATAAGAATGAAATTTTCGTGTCAACATTTTTATCTCAGAATTTGATCACATGTGCGCAAAGGCTTTTGATTAAGGAGCCCAAGAATATTCTGCAAGATTCATCAAAATCGGAGACGGTCATAAAATCGAGTTTGACACTCGTACTCCCTCCTCATCCCACCAATGTAACTTAGAATGAAATTTTCGTGTCAAAATTTTTATTTCAGAATTTGATCAAACCTTGCGCAAGGGCTTTTGATTAAGGAGCCAAGAATATCTGCAAGTTTCATCAAAATCGGAGACGGTCATAAAATCGAGCTTGATACTCGTGCTCCCTCCTCATCCATATAACTTAGAATGAAATTTTCGGTTCAAATTTTTATCTCAGAATTTGATCAAACGTTGCGCAAAGGCTTTCGATTAAGGAGCCACAGAATATTCTACAAGTTTCGTCTAAATCGGAGACGGTCATAAAATCGAGCTGGATACTCGTGCTCCCTCCTCATCCCATAGTACTTAGAATGAAATTTTCGTGTCAACAATTTTTATCTCAGAATTTGATCAAACTTTTGCGCAAGGGCTTTTGATTAAGGAGCCAAGAATATTCTGCAAGTTTCATCAAAATCGGAGACGGTCATAAATGGAGCTTGACCTCGTACTCCCTCCTCATCCATCCCATTGTACTTAGAATGAAATTTTCGTGTCAAAATTTTTATCTCAGAATTTGATCAAACTTTGCGCAAGGGGCTTTTCATTAAGGAGCCAAGAATATTCTGCAAGTTTCATCAAAATCGAGAGATACGGTCATAAAATCGAGTTTGACACTCGTACTCCTCCTCATCCCCATTGTACTTAGAATGAAATTTCGTGTCAAAATTGTTATTTCAGAATTTGATCAAACTTTGCGCAAAGGCTTTGATATTAAGGAGCCAAGAATATTCTGCAAGTTTCGACAAAATCGGAGACGGTCATAAAATCGAGCTGGACACTCGTGCTCCTCCTCCATCCCATAGTACTTAAGAATGAAATTTTCGTGTCAACATTTTTATCTCAGATTTGATCACACTGTGCGCAAAGGCTTTTGATTAAGGAGCCAAGATTATTCTGCAAGATTCATCAAATCGGAGACGGTCATAAAATCGAGTTTGACACTCGTACTCCCTCCTCATCCATTGTACTTAGAATGAAATTTTCGTGTCAAAATTTTTATCTTTCAGAATTTGATCAACCTTGCGCAAGGGCTTTTGATTAAGGAGCCAAGATTATTCTGCAAGTTTCATCAAAATCGGAGACGGTCATAAAATCGAGCTTGATACTCGTGCTCCCTCCTCATCCCATATAACTTAGAATGAAATTTTCGGTTCAAAATTTTTTATCTCAGAATTTGATCAAACGTTTGCGCAAAGGCTTTGATTAAGGAGCCAAGAATATTCTACAAGTTTCGTCTAAATCGGAGACACGGTCATAAAATCGAGCTGGATACTCGTGCTCCCTCCTCATCCCATAGTACTTAGATGAAATTTTCGTGTCAAAATTTTTATTCAAGAATTTGATCAACTTTGCGCAAAGGCTTTTGATTAAGGAGCGAGAACAAACATCTGCAAGTTTCGTCAAAATCGGAGACGGTCATAAAATCGAGCTTGACACTCGTGCTCTCCTCCTCATCCCTTTGTACTTAGAATGAAATTTTTGGTTCAAATTTTATCTCAGAATTTGATCAAACTTTGCGCAAAGGCTTTGATTAAGGAGCCAAGAATATTCTGCAAGTTTCGTCAAATCGGAGACGGTCATAAAATCAGCTGGATACTCGTGCTCCCTCCTCATCCCAATTATACTTAGAAAGAAATTTTCGTGTCAAAATTTTTTATTCTCAGAATTTGATCAAACTGTGCGCAAAGGCTTTTGATTAAGGAGCAAGAATATTTGCCAGTTTCATCAAAATCGGAGACGGTCATAAAATCGAGCTTGACACTCGTGCTCCCTCATCATCCCAATGTACTTAGAATGAAATTTTTGGTTCAAATTTGTTATCTCAGAATTTGATCAAACGTTGCGCAAAGGCTTTTGATTAAGGAGCCAAGAATATTCTGCAAGTTTCGTCAAAATCGGAGACGGTCATAAAATCGAGCTGGATACTCGTGCTCCCTCCTCATCCCATAGTACTTAGAATGAAATTTTGGAGTCAAAATTTTTATCTCAGAATTTGATCAAACTGTGGGCAAAGGCTTTTGATTAAGGAGCCAAGAATATTTTGCAAGTTTCATCAAAATCGGAGACGGTTATAAAATCGAGCTTTACACTCGTGCTCCCTCCTTATCCCATAGTACTTAGAATGAAAATTTCGAGTCAAACTTTTTATCTGAGAATTTGATCAAACTTTGCGCAAAGGCTTTTGATTAAGGAGCCAAGAATATTCTGCAAGTTTCATCAAAATCGGAGACGGTCATAAAATCGAGCTTTACACTCGTGCTCCCTCCTTATCCCATAGTACTTAGAATGAAAATTTCGAGTCAAAATTTTTATCTGAGAATTTGATCAAACTTTGCGCAAAGGCTTTTGATTAAGGAGCCAAGAATATTCTGCAAGTTTCATCAAAATCGGAGACGGTCATAAAATCGAGTTTGACACTCGTACTCCCTCCTCATCCCATTGTACTTAGAATGAAATGTTCGTGTCAAAATTTTTATCTCAGAATTTGATCAAATTTTGCTCAAGGGCTTTTGATTAAGGAGCCAAGAATATTCTGCAAGTTTCATCAAAATCGGAGACGGTCATAAAATCGAGCTTGATACTCGTGCTCCCTCCTCATCCCATATAACTTAGAATGAAATTTTTGGTTCAAAATTTTTATCTCAGAATTTGATCAAACGTTGCGCAAAGGCTTTCGATTAAGGAGCCAAAAATATTGTACAAGTTTCGTCTAAATCGGAGACGGTCATAAAATCGAGCTTGATACTCGTGCTCCCTCTTTATCCCATAGTACTTAGAATGAAATTTTCGTGTCAACATTTTTATCTCAGAATTTGATCAAACTTTGCGCAAGGGCTTTTGATTAAGGAGCCAAGAATATTCTGCAAGTTTCATCAAAATCGGAGACGGTCATAAAATCGAGTTTGACACTCGTACTCCCTCCTCATCCCATTGTACTTAGAATGAAATTTTCGTGTCAAAATTTTAATTTCAGAATTTGATCAATTTTTGCGCAAAGGCTTTTGATTAAGGAGCCAAGAATATTCTGCAAGTTTCTTCAAAATCGGAGACGGTCATAAAATCGAGCTGGATACTCGTGCTCCCTCCTCATCCCATAGTACTTAGAATGAAATTTTCGTGTCAACATTTTTATCTCAGAATTTGATCACACTGTGCGCAAAGGCTTTTGATTAAGGAGCCAAGAATATTCTGCAAGTTTCATCGAAAATCGGAGACGGTCATAAAATCGAGTTTGACACTCGTACTCCCTCCTCATCCCATTGTACTTAGAATGAAATTTTCGTGTCAAAATTTTTATTTCAGAATTTGATCAAACCTTGCGCAAGGGCTTTTGATTAAGGAGCCAAGAATATTCTGCAAGTTTCATCAAAATCGGAGACGGTCATAAAATCGAGTTTGATACTCGTGCTCCCTCCTCATCCCATATAACTTAGAATTGAAATTTTTGGTTCAAAATTTTTATCTCAGAATTTGATCAAACGTTGCGCAAAGGCTTTTGATTAAGGAGCCAAGAATATTCTACAAGTTTCGTCTAAATCGGAGACGGTCATAAAATCGAGCTTCATACTCGTGCCTTCTCCTTATCCCATAATACTTAGAATGAAATTTTTGTGTCAAAATTTTTATCTCAGAATTTGATCAAACTGTGCGCAAAGGCTTTTGATTAAGGAGCCAAGAATATTCTGCAAGTTTCATCAAAATCGGAGACGGTCATAGAATCGAGCTTGAGACTCGTGCTTCCTCCTCATCCCATAGTACTTAGAATTAAATTTTTGGTTCAAAATTTTTATCTCAGAATTTGATCAAACTTTGCGCAAAGGCTTTTGATTAATAAGCCAAGAATATTCTGCAAGTTTCGTCAATATCGGAGACCGTCATAAAATCGAGCTGGATACTCGTGCTCCCTCCTCATCCCACAGTACTTAGAATGAAATTTTCGTGTCAAAATTTTAATTTCAGAATTTGATCAATTTTTGCGCAAAGGCTTTTGATTAAGGAGCCAAGAATATTCTGCAAGTTTCTTCAAAATCGGAGACGGTCATAAAATCGAGCTGGATACTCGTGCTCCCTCCTCATCCCATAGTACTTAGAATGAAATTTTTGGTTCAAAATTTTTATCTCAGAATTTGATCAAACTTTGCGCAAGGGCTTTTGATTAAGGAGCCAAGAATATTCTGCAAGTTTCATCGAAATCGGAGACGGTCATAAAATCGAGTTTGACACTCGTACTCCCTCCTCATCCCATTGTACTTAGAATGAAATTTTCGTGTCAAAATTTTTATTTCAGAATTTGATCAAACTTTGCGCAAGGGCTTTTGATTAAGGAGCCAAGAATATTCTGCAAGTTTCATCAAAATCGGAGACGGTCATAAAATCGAGTTTGATACTCGTGCTTCCTCCTCATCCCTAGTACTTAGAATAAATTTTGGTTCAAATTTTTATCTCAGAATTTGATCAAACTTTGCGCAAAGGCTTTTGATTAAGGAGCCAAGAATATTCTACAAGTTTCG
>JAIPUU010000886.1:0-24278 GCA_020466095.1 Chlorops oryzae
TTAAGAATATTATATTAAGACATGTATAGTAGGGTGTACTATTTGCTTAAAATTAAAGGAAGTCGAAAAGTTCGGTTAACTAGGGAAAAATGGGCTTGCACGACCTCTAAACGATTTCAAAAAATTTGAAAAAATTGCCAAAAATACTTTACCCCTAAGCAGACCTGTAATTTTCAAATACAAATACCAATACCATTACTAATACCTAGGTATTTAAAAAATAAATACCAAGTACAAATACTTGGTATTGGTACTTGAAGAAAACTAAAAACAAATATGGTATTTGAAAAAAAAAAGCAACGTACAAGTCCAAAATATCGAGTATTTCAGAGAAAAATTTTCAAAATACCTGAAAATACTATTTAAAAGTATACTTTTAAATACTTCTGTAAAATACTTAGTCAAGATGCAATGTTTTTATTTGTTATGTTAGCAAAAAACAAAAATTCCTAAAGAAGAAAAAGCCAAAAACACTTCAGCCGCAGACACAGTATGAAAAATTTCCTTTCGAAGAGCAGAAAACTTCATAAATATACCAAAAGCAAGAAAATAAAAAACACTTATTTCAATTAATTTTAATAGCTTTAATTTTTTTGAAATATATTATTATTAGCCTTTAACAGTACTAATTTTTGGAATGAGGAAACGGTGAGGCTCTGTTTTCTGGAGTCGTTGACTATGCCGGCAAATGAGAAAAGCCTCTCTACTGGGGCAGAAGATGTTAAAGGGGTATTTGTTTTAATTGCCAAAGTATGTAAAATCTCGTACAATTCTAAATTGCTAACGACGAAGAAAACTATAGTTGCTTTCTCATCGCCTTCTTGTCCAAAAAGCAGCGAAAGGATTTCGATCGGTCCTTAAAAACATTGCATCTTGACTAAGTATTTACAGAAGTATTTAAAAGTATACTTTTTAAATAGTATTTTCAGGTATTTGAAAATTTTGCTCTGTAAATACCCGAGTATTTGGACTTGTACTTGCTTCTTTCAAATACCGAGTATTTGTATTTAGTTTTCTTCAAGTACCAATACCAAGTATTTGTACTTAGTATTTATTTTTTTAATTATTTGGCCCAGTATTTAAAAAGTATTTAAATAGTATTTTAAGTACATAGTATTTAAATACTTTACAGGTCTGCCCCTAAGCTTTCAATAACCGCCTGTGCAACTATGAATTTCGAAAAATAAATTTTTTTTTGGGACACCCTAATTTATAGTCTAATTGTTCCTTTTACTTAATGTCTGTGAAACAGAAACAGACTGCCATACGTTGAGATTCTTTGACTGTTCAATTCATTGAGCTAACCCCAGTGATTGAGCTCATCCCCGTTAGCACAAAGAATGTAGTCATGTATGCTTCCTTTATAGTCATTGACATCCTACACAAAAGTCTTGATCGGTCCAAGTTAAGGGTACCTTCAGTACTAGGGTCTGCAAAAGGGTAGTTTTCATGAACAAATTGAACATAAGTCATCATATGGCGACGCTTATGGCCATATAAATCCTTAAAGTACTTAGTCTTAATGGTCCTGGTCGTGGGGCGTGCTTTGAAAAATCTTCAAACATGTATGTCTGTGTCGGGTATTGCATTCTCAAGATCGCTTGATCCTTGAGTGTTATCTTACCTGTTTTTTTTTTTTTTTTTTTTGTGAGGCTATGTTATTTATGAGACGTATGGGAAAAAATGGGTATTTTTAATGAAGAGATCATTTTTTAGGGCAAAACCAGATGTCCTTTATGATAAAGATAATTTTTGATTTTTTTTTGCATAATTTTCCCCCATCCAAGCTTTTATCATAAATGTCACACGTTCGGGTTGAACCGGCTAAAGGCCGCAAATTTTTGAAAATAAAGTATAGAATTATTTATTTTTTTTGTTTATTATTTTTGATTCGAAAAAATGTTCTCTCGAAGTGGGGTAGCATTATAAAATAACCGAGAATTTATTTTCTTACAAAAACGAAAGCCAAAAAAAAACCCGTTTAGCTCATTTGGATTGCAAATTTCGAAAAAAATCCCGAAATTGCTGTGATCGCTCGGTTTTTTGACAAATTTTCACCATTGTCAAAAATGAGTCTTCATTATATTAATATATATATGTATATAAAAAAAAGCCAAAAAAAATAGAAATAGAAAATTTCCTAATGTGAAAAGTTTAATGGTGAGTGAAATGGCATGCAAAATTATTTATTTAAATACACATGTAAGAATTGGGAACATTTTTCCTCTTTAAATATAGCCGCTCCTGTGGAACTGTAGATCTGTGGAGGATTTCTGTGCGTTGAGGTAACAGCATTACTCATTAAAGACGCTTCATACATGACTGGATCGACGCACAGGCGAGCAGCGATGTGTGGAATAAAATGACTCAGATGGGTTTGCATGCAGACGAAATTCCTGATTTAATAAAAATTAATTTCAAAAATTATTCAGACTTGGATATTTCAAAAAAAATCCTAGCAAGATTTTCCAATCAAATTCGAATAAAATCGATGGCATCAATATAATTATTTATAGCGACGGTCGGCGCGGCTTGATCAATTTATTTTGACTTTAAACCGAATTTTATTGAAACGATCGCCTTGTAAAACCTGCAATCAATGAGTTATTCTCATATTTAGAGTAGACTCTTTTTCCACATACGAACAGATATCCCAGCAAACGAAAGTTCGCCTACGAAGTAATAAAACTTTTCGTGCGCATACAGCTTTTTATTTAAAAAAATTTTTTTTTATACTTAATATATTTTTTTTTTAGTTTTTGTTTGTTTTCCATACTAAAAATAGACACAGAATCTATTCGGCGATCGCTGGTGAGAAGAACAAAAAACAAAAATGCTCAGCTATCGAAATTCTTCACTCTTTCAATGTCTAAGAAATAAGAAAGTTTTACTCAAAAAATATATAGGTTACACCTAAATGTATCTATTTGTTTAGGTAAATCTTCGAATGGAAACGAAACGGTACTTTGCCTGAAGGAACATGTTCGCCCAACCCGAATCGTTCGGGGAAACTTTTCATTTTTGGTGAGATTTTGTGAGATGGGTCAATAAATTGGCGCCAAAGTTCATGCATGCATCTGCCTTTTCTTCTGTTTTTGAATGTCTTCTCTATAAATGAACGTGATTAGGAATCGTTTTAAAGGTACCCATTGAAATACATTTTTATCATAGCGTATGGCCACGAAATAGAAATCGAAAATACTTTAATTTTGATCAAGTGGATGCTTGCGATCTTAAGCTTTTTGAGTGACAACAAATATAGCTTGGAAAAAATGCTCTAAAAAAAAGCGTCTGAAAAATTTTCTCAAAATCCTTGACCAATCCCCAAAAATTATTCGAAATATGCAAAGAGAGATTTTCCAGGTATACCTATGAGCTTGAAGACATTTTCGGCATGGTTTTTATCCACTTAAGGCCATTTTGTTCCAAGCCCTAGCCATGTACATCACTTGAATGACTCAAGCGTTAGAAGTCATTTTGGCTTGGTTGAAAAACTTTTTGTTCACAAATTGTTTAAAAAGCGGGCGTGGTGAAAATTCATACTGTAACTGAATCTATTATGCTAATGAAAATCTCCTGAAAAAATGGTTTTTGCGGGCGGTGTCTTTCGATCCTGTTCGAAAAATATATTTTAAGAAAATAATGCTATTCACTTTTGCGCTTCTGGGTTGATTGATTATAAAACCCTTACTTGTTTTTTCATACCCAGACTTAGCAGGGTAAAATACTTAATTTTATATGGATCGTGTAACAGTTTGAACCAAACTCGTCACGTATACCTAGAAAAAAATATATGTATATAATCTTGAGCAGGATCGAAAGATGAGACATATCCGTCTGTGGTCAGTCATCCACCTCTTGTGCCTAGAGGATGATGTTAAGTGAAAATGGCCGTATTCTAACCAGTGCCACGGACTATAGAACCTCATGGGTCGCTCCTCCGGCTGGAAATTTTAACTAGATATTGCAAGAGTCTCGGCAGCCTAGTAACGTCTAGCCAGACCTTTGATACAAGTTTCTTGTTAGTGCTTTGGTTAGAATGTGCCTAGCTAGTAGTTTCTGTATAGGACCTAAGTATCTAGATCTGCCAATTCATGTAAGAAAGATGCATCATATCCAATATGAAACCATATGTCAATCATTTTGTTTTCATAAAGATTTATTTTCACGTCCCAATGGCGGGGTATAGAGCTGGAGAAACAATCGACAATCGATTATCGAAACTGTATTATTGAACCTATCGATTACCAAACTTTCGATTATTGAACCTATCGAGTATTGAAACTATCGATTATCGACCCATAGATTATTTAAACTTTCGATTATATACACTATCGCTTATATCAACTACCGATTACTTAACCCATCGATTATTAAAACGATAGATTATTTAATCTATCGATTATTCATAAGATCGATTAAAATATCGATTATTGATCATATTCTTTTATCGATTATTGAAACCATATATTATAAAGACGATCGATTATTGAATCTATCGATTATTTAGACAATCGATAATTGAAAATCTCGATTATCGAAAGCTCTCCAGCTCTATCAAAGCCACAAAATAAGACAAACCTACACACCTTCCCGCCATGTAGGAGTGTAGGTCTAACTCTTCTTCTTCCTAATCCCTGCAATGTGTTAGAGCTACGCTGCTTTACCATGGCATATACCATGAGGAAAAGAGAAGCATGCTATGGCAGCGAAATCTTTAGCTCTGCTGTAGTGATTTGCATTGCCACATTTATTTTTAATTTTGGGAGATTTTCGAGTACATTACATATAAAATATCTACCAAACTCATAAAATGCCCATGAAAAGCTTGAAAAACATAAAACTGTTGTGATTATTAGGGGAATGTATCATTTGACTCCTCCAGACTACTACATAGACCTAAATATCCTTTATAAATAAAAACCAGGACACAGGGAATTCATTTAAGTCCTTTTATTGATTTACTTATTATTTCAATTTACAATGTTTTGATCCTACTCTAGCTCCTAATTGACTCGAAGGACTTCCCTAATTCCCTGTCTAACACTTAAGTCTACGCTCCGTTGTCGTGGCCCTTGGGTGAGTACGTGCACCGGAGTTGAGACTTTGAATACTGAATCAAGAGTCCCTTTTTCTATGTTGATTCTTCTCTTTTATAAGTAGAAAGTGCTTAGGCTGCACTTTCTCGCCAAATCTGCAACACTTCCGCAAATGACGAACTGCTGTTGTGCAATCGCCTATTGCCCAATTTCGCTTTTCTCCATAACTTCGTTTAATAGCTGGTGCTGACGTAGTCGTTGTTCTCATTACCGCTGACCTACTTCTGCGTTCCAGTTCTAGTTCTGCTTTGGTGCCGATATTGTGTCATTGTCTTCGATCGTTGCATTTCTTTAGTTTGCTTCTGTCCGTTATTCGCTGTTCTTGCGAAAACGATTGGCTGCTCGATTCACGCTAGGTCGTACAGTGAGTACACGAATGTTGTAACTCACAACATCCCTCCTCCTTTTGAAGAAGTCGCGTTTATCGTGACGGCAATTAGTCCTCAGGGTAGTAAGGTGTTGTTTTCGTGCCCTCAAGACGATATATCTTGATTATGCCTTGATGTTGTTTTGTTCCCCTTTTTCTTTGAGTGTTTGTGTACTCCTCTCGAATGCATACACTATTATGTTTCATTGACATATTGTCGAGTAGGTTCTGTTGATTTTTCGTTGATACTTTTCCAAAAAACCGCTGATGAAGCAATTATGATTCGACCTTGACAATGGCCATGTGTCGATATCTGATGTATGCTCGTAGATTGTAGTTTTTTGTCGACCAGTAGCTCGTGAGTCTATATTGACTGCCAACTCTCCCCTCTTAACGGAGTCGCGAGCATCGTGACTGTGAAACGGTTCTGTCAAAGTCTTTGCTGTTGTACTACGAGACATTGGGACGGCTGCGTTTTATACTGATTTACTTTGTTCTTTGGTGCCGGAAGTTGTTGCTGGGCAATTTAGACGGTTGCCTCATGATGTGCTTTGGTTGTTATGTTGATGAGCCATGTTGATGTACCAGAGCGGCTGCCGATGTTTACTTAAAAATATTAGTCATTCTTATTTGTAACCTACCATTCTTTGCTTGCTAACCAAACATAGTTTCTTTATACAAAATTGTAGATCACCATTCTTTTCTTAAAACCAAAATAAATTATTACAAATTAATACAAAATTTTCGACTAACATTCTTTGCTTAAAACCGAAATTAATTATTACAATTAATTATAAAAATTTTTCGAATGAACACTTTGTTTTGAATATTATTATTATTATTATTATTTTTTTTTTTTTTTTTTCTAATATTATATATCTCGTAATATATTTGTTTTTCTCACATTTTATATAACCATACGCAAATATTACAATTATTAAATTATTATTTTTTAGAATAACAAATATTACAATTTCTCAAAGTTTAGCGTGGATTTTTTAATTATTATTTTTTGTTTGTTTAATGTTTGTATGTTTTCAATTTCCATTTTTTTTTTTTTTTTTTTTTTTATCTCTCTTCTTCTCATCAATTTGTTCAATTTTCGAATTTCGGTTTTATCTTCACGTTTGTTATTTTCAATTCAAAAAACAATTTTATTTAATGTGTTTAATGTTAATAATGTAATGTTTTTTTTTTTTTGTTGTTTTCAATGTATGTTTTCAATTTTAATTTTTTAATTTTTTTTTTTTTTTAAATTTATGCTTTTGACTTTTCAATCTCTTTGTAGGTACTTTTTTTTTTTTATTTATTTATTTATTTTTTTTTTTTTTACTCTTTATTTTTATACAAATTTAGTTCTGATCCATTAATTTTTTCAAATTTAGTATAGGGTATCTTTTTAACTATTATTTTCTCCATTTCTTTCTTTTTATTTATTAAAAAAAATTTTTTTTTTTTCTTTCTAAAATGGTTTACAGTGTTTTGAATATGCCAAAAATACCTATTTTTTCAAGGTATTGTCTTCTATGTACTTTTTCTTGAATATATACAGATATTTAGTAAATCTCTGTACATATATACTTTTTAATACTTACCAATTTTTTCCTGTTTTTGTTGCTATTCTTCCCTCTCGTTCTTCTGGTCGGGCCAGTTTTATTTCCACCAAACACATCTTGTGCCTAAGCTTGTCTAAAAAAAAATATAAAAAAAAAACACAAATTACGGTTCTCGAGTCCCTACTGCATCTCAGTTTTTTTTTTTTTCAATTTTTTTTTTTCTGCTTAATAATGCTTTTGATTTCGAAGATTTTAGTTCAATTGAAACGTATACCGGGGCTTGTTCAAAATCTTCGTGACTGTAAGACTGCAAATTAGTTTTCGAGATATCTGGCTTTTAGAAGTTTCGATAGGGCATTCTTATTTATACATCGCCTTAAGCGATGTTAAACAGAAATTCCTAGTCATAATTAAGTTTAAAAACAGTAGGACCTCACTTAACTCACAAAATCTTTGGTTTTGGAATGATTTTTTACATTAAAGAACTCTTTACGGTACTTTAAAATTGTACGAAAATGTTTTGTTTAACGGATTCGATTTTGAAGTTGAAATTTCGCTATCGCTCCTATTTGATTTTATGTTGCGGTTCACGCCATCCCATTTAAAAATATATTGTATGAGAGCAAATGTTTTTAAAAAACTCGTATAGACTGCTTTCCTTGTATCAAAGAATTTTTTTAATACTTCTTTAATTATAATTGGGTTATTTAAAATAACTGACATGTCACTGAAATCTAATTTTTTAGTTAAATTTATCGTCTCATGATATTTTACTCTTTCTTTATTTTCCTGCGAGGTAAAAGCTGGTACCATTATTGCGGAATTGTGTAGCCTACTCAGTGGGTTGTCTTTGAAAATTTCCTTTGAATTTTCTTCTTTAACTGACACATCATCTTTCATTTTCATTAAACTACCATAACGATTTCTATCGACTTCCTCGTCGAGTTTATAATCTTCTTTACTACCGGACTCTCTATTTACTTCAACCTCACTGCTGTTAAAAATAGGTACAACTCCTTTTCCGCCAATATTCTTAGGCGATTTGCTTATCAATTCTGGCATAATTCCCTCTTTATGTTCTCCTTTATCTCGTAACAATTTTTTGGAACAAGTTGCTACTACTCTTGCTTCATTAGCTTGGACCGTGACTATCTCTGCACTACAAATCCTATCGCTAAAATTGGAAACCAGAATTGGTAGGGATACAACTTGTTTATCATTGTTGTAGAAAGATATATCTTTGCTGATATTATTTATTATTGACTGCTCTCTACGCATATCTTTGCCTAAAAAATTCTCCTTTTGCCTCTTTTCTGATTTCTGGTATTGCAACACTAACTTATCTTCTGCAATATCTTCTTGAGTTTCGTTTTCTAATACTGAATCTTCACTTTCCATAAAATGCACAACGATTTTGTCATTAAAACGAACCTTCTTTTTCCCGAGACTATTATTATTAAACAAATTTTCATTTTTTCTTACTATATTGCTTGTCTTTCTGCAAATATCTTGTTCTTTAACTCATCGAGGAACATTTCATTGATATCTAATTCCTTTAAATCTGTTGGTTTCTCTTTATATTTTTTCTTCTTTTTCGTTATTCTTTCTTAAATTTTCCTTATTATGAACTAGGTATGGCCTTTGAACTTTGAACTTTACTGTGGCATTCCGGTCTACTGGCCTTGACCGGGCCGCTGGGAGTTTCCCTGACTACTATCTCCTTGCTGTTGCTTACAAAATCTTGCTGTATGCCCAAATTGAGAGCATTTGTAGCACTGTATATCAGTGCGACTATTTTCAGGGAAATCCTTTATGAAACTATTCGACCCACTATGTGGTGAAAATTGATGATTGTACGAGTGGTTATGATTAAAATTTTCTGTCGTGTTTTGAATTTCGTCTCTTCTAAACGGTGCTCTATTCAGGAGCTGAATTTCTTGCATATTAAAATTATCTTGCCTTCTTTTACAAAATTTATTACTTTCGTGGCCATTTGTTTGACATATATTGCAAAATAGATTCCTAAGTCTGCCGAAACAATTATTATCTACATGGCCTCTCCTTCCACAATAAGTGCAAGTTTGTGCATCCGAGCGTGTGGTCTTGCTATCGATTAAATTGCATTTTCTGCTATATTGATGCCCATATTCAGCACAGAACTCGCAGTAAGGGGTATTCCTTCTCTGCTGGCATATGTCCCAAGTATGCCCTACTGTCTTGCAAAAAGAACAAATGATTGGCTTAGGGGATGCGGGGAGGCATTGACTCACAAAATGGTTGGAACTAGATTTTATATTATATTCAATGTGAAGATCTTCAGACTCTTCTGCCAATTTGATTAAATCAGAAATCGGCTTATCCTTATTTGTTTCGAGTCTAATTTGCATATAGGGATCCCTAACACCAAAAATGAACTTGTTTGTGGCCAGTTTTCTATATTCGTTTAGTGCGGATACTGCTTCTGTGGAATTCCACGACTTATTGATAATCTCTTCTGCCTCATTCAATAATAACTCCAAATTTCCCCCAAATGCTGACGCTCTCTCGGTATCCTGTTGCGCCGCTCCTGCTATTTCTGATCTAATCGTTTCGAGACTCCTACGCTTTAAGAACTCCCTTTTTATTATGTCACAAAGCTCATCCAGGCTATTAATTTTCCGCTGATTAATTTTCACATAAGCTACGCCAGATAGTCTATTTTTTATGCATTTAATAATGTCCCTTATATCGCTACCATTTACTACGCTTTTTAATAATTCTATTCCTGTTACAAATTTGTCCACTTCCAGGCTTAATTCTGGATTATTTGATCCTGAGAAGTAAGGCACAAGGCGAGTTACCTTTTTCATTAGCTCATCTACTTGTACAGGATTATTCATTGTCATTCTTACTGAAGGCAAACTGCTCGCAACAAAGGGTTCAGATTGAAAATTAGGTGTGTCACTGTAAGGTTCAATAATTTTTATTGAAGGGTTTGTCTTTGACACCGTCACCGGTGTAATGTTATTTTGGTGTGGGGCTGTGCTTGTGAACGCAACAGGTGAAGATTCAATATTTACTGTATTTGTACTTGTCGTTCGTATTTTCCGTGTCGGATTTGGAGTGGGAGAAGTGGCACAGACTGTCCTTAAGTTGTTTTTCAATTTTTTAACTTCTTGTTTCAAATAACTTACTTCTTCTTCACTTGCTTTCAGACTTGCTCTATCCTGTTCGATCACCTCTGCTGTTTCTTTTCCTACAGCCCGTTTTAATATTTCCCTGAGATTGTCGTTCTGCTCCTCCGATACTTTCATTAAATTATCCTTTTCTTCAATTTGCTTTCTTAACTTCTTACAGTTTCTGTCAAGGAGTGTTATAGTTTCTTCTAATTTTTTAACTTTATCTTTTGATACCTGACTTAAAGGACCTACTGTATCCTTTACTTTGGTAATGAGGAAACTCGCTTCTTCTAGTTTTGTAAATTGGCCTAACACGGCTTGATCTTTAATTAGTTGCGAGATTTCCTTATTCAAATTCACCTCCTTTACTAAATCCCACGTATCTGCTACAATTGATTTCGCATCTATTTCTGACTGATGTAAAGTCTGTCTAAGTTTTTCTAATTCCTGTTCCATAGGAAATTTTCTCAAAAATTTTAAATATGTTAGTTAAATATGTTAGTTAAAAATCTGTACTCACCATTTTCATTCTTCTGTTTGCTAACATTTTTTTTTTTTTTTTTCAATGTATTCCCTCGTCAGCGATGAATCTGCTACCGTTGATTTTATTTTTTATTTTTATTTATTTATTAATTTTTTTTATATTTTTTTTTTATGCTTTTGGACTCATGAATCTCACTGTTCCGTTCTTCAAAAAAAAATGCTTTTCTTTTTCACAGGATAAAAATTTTTCTCAAAGGAGTACCGGCAGAGCACGATCAAACGTTACTCCTGGATACCTACTTCGATTTAACTACCGCATACGCCTGCGCCGCTAGACACATGAATTTTAAAGCTTCGTTCACCCGGGTCTGATTTTGTCAGGTTTTAAAACCAAAAAAGGTTCCGCTTCACTCAACTCTTATTTTCATATGCCACACCGCACAAACGCATTAGAATAGTTTCTTAAAAATTCTTATCCTTGATTCGAATCCAACCGAAAGTCGGTCGAATACCGGCTGCGCCAAAAATGTTGTGATTATTAGGGGAATGTATCAGTCTGACTCCTCCAGACTACTACATAGACCTAAATATCCTTTATAAATAAAAACCAGGACACAGGGAATTCATTTAAGTCCTTTTATTGATTTACTTATTATTTCAATTTACAATGTTTTGATCCTACTCTAGCTCCTAATTGACTCGAAGGACTTCCCTAATTCCCTGTCTAACACTTAAGTCTACGCTCCGTTGTCGTGGCCCTTGGGTGAGTACGTGCACCGGAGTTGAGACTTTGAATACTGAATCAAGAGTCCCTTTTTCTATGTTGATTCTTCTCTTTTATAAGTAGAAAGTGCTTAGGCTGCACTTTCTCGCCAAATCTGCAACACTTCCGCAAATGACGAACTGCTGTTGTGCAATCGCCTATTGCCCAATTTCGCTTTTCTCCATAACTTCGTTTAATAGCTGGTGCTGACGTAGTCGTTGTTCTCATTACCGCTGACCTACTTCTGCGTTCCAGTTCTAGTTCTGCTTTGGTGCCGATATTGTGTCATTGTCTTCGATCGTTGCATTTCTTTAGTTTGCTTCTGTCCGTTATTCGCTGTTCTTGCGAAAACGATTGGCTGCTCGATTCACGCTAGGTCGTACAGTGAGTACACGAATGTTGTAACTCACAACAAAACTAATGAAGGAAACTCAATATAAAGGAGAAATAGAAATTGTTTTTTTAGTCCTACCCCGTCCACATAACTTTTTGATCACACTGTTTCAGCAAAAATACTAAATTCTATGTACAATGAAATTCGTAGCCGTAGTCAAAAATGTATGTAAATCATTACAAAATGAAAAAATTCGTGCACATTAAGCAAAAACATATCGTAATACATTTATTACGATAATTTTCTTTGATAATTTTTTTCCAAGTGGCATCATAACGCCACTTTGTGTCTACCCGTATTGTTGTTGGTAGCTTTCTGGTGAATTTCTCAAAAGAGTTGAATTTCCTATTCCTGCTTAAGGTTTTTGTTGGTAGATTTTTGGTGAATTTCTCGAAAGAGTTGAATTTCCTATACCTGCCTAAGGGTGATTTTCTTATTAGCGGCAGAGGCTTTCGACGTCGACAGTAAGACCTACACTCCTACAATATTCTATACATATATAACAATATATGTCACACTCAGAGATATTGCGCGGGACGTTTCGCGCCAGTTAGAAAGAGATGTTACTCGGCAGGCAAAAGAAGAGCGAGAGAGAAATACTTTTGGTGAGTACCTCA
The DNA here is from genome assembly GCA_020466095.1 of Chlorops oryzae. Lineage (NCBI taxonomy): Eukaryota > Metazoa > Arthropoda > Insecta > Diptera > Chloropidae > Chlorops > Chlorops oryzae. The sequence goes on from JAIPUU010000886.1 coordinate 12,438, forward strand.
GTGCAAAATGCTCTTTTTGGTGGGTACCCAAGACCATGGTTTGTACCCAAGACTGTGGTGAAAAGAGACAAAATGGAAACGGCTCCTGAGTGACATATATAGTTATATATGGTTCTATACATACAATACTACAAGCGACACTTCCCAAAATCACTAAGACGGGTGAGGGGAGCTTGTATAAACCGACTTTGCCCATTCACAATCTGACTTTGCCCACAGTTAACACATTCACATAAAATAAACTGACTTTCACCACGATTTGTGTACAGATGAACTCACACATCGACATTACAATCTGACTTTCAACACAGCAGAGCTCAAAGCTTATTACCCTCTTGGAAGCGTGAGGTATATTGCCAGTATGCAACTAGTACTTTCACCAAAACTAAAGAACTAGTGCAAAGGGGGTAGAGCTTCGTATAAAGCTCCGACTAGTATTGCATGGAAAAAATGGTTTTTTCGTGTCAGTAATAAGAGTTGCCATTATATAGTTGTTGCAAGAGCGTTGGTGCTCCGAAATCAAAAATTAAAATCTATCTTTATATATTACAAATATTTTTGTAAATAAAAAAACACGAAAAATAATTCGGTGTCTTTTAAATATTGCGTATTGGAGGCAAAAAAAATTTTAGAACAAAAATAACCAAAAAACCACAAAATATGGTCAATAATCTTTCAAAGGAACTAGTGTTTTGCTATACCCAATTTACCCAATTGGTTACCAAAACACTAAAAAAGCGTTAGTTCAAGTGTACAATTAGTGATTTTTAGCCCACACGCAATGTTAATTTTGTACAGAGTAATACATAGCCAGGGGTATAAAGAAGAACCGGTGCTGGTGAAATTAGAACTAGAAAGACGCTAGAGCTTAAGTACTCATACTTCCTGCAGGGCTGTTGAACTGTTCACCACAGCAGTCGTTGACAAAACTCTATCTTTTTCAGTCGCACTCATGTAAACTGTTCTCTGTCTCTATCGCACCCGCATATTTTTATCATACCTACAAGCAAATTCAAAAAATTTAGAGAGTGTCTCTTGTAGTATTGTATGGTTCTATATGAGACTGACATTCACCACGCAAAGTGCACTCTTTATACATCCATGAATTTAAGCTAAGTGAGAATTATAAAAAAAATTTTGTATCAAAATTTCTTTATCTAGTAAAATCTAGTGAGCATAGGTGGGCACCGTTACTCAAAAATGTAACTTCCGCTACTTGTCGTTACTTCATAAAAAATGTAACTCAGTTACCGTTATTCTGTTTCTTTATGAAAATAGGTAACGGAAGTTACAATAGCGTTACCGTTACTTAAAAGGAAAAATTTCTAAAATAAGTAGCTATTGTACGAGGTGAACAGTGTTGCCGTTTTGTGTACTTTAGTACGCATTGCGTACTTTTTCAATCACCTGAGTACTTTTCATGTACCAAATTAATTTTGGTCGATTTGCGTACTATTTCAATCAACTCCGCTTTAGAGTTGCAGGACTATCGATTTCAGTTTTTATTTGATTGTTAACGGTTAAAATTAGAAACTGGGCGAACGATCAGCTCGATTCTGAATATTCCCGGGGAATTTACTTTTCTCGAGAGTAAACTTCATCTTATTTAAATATGTGGGAAGAAAATTGATAGGGAATGGGTATTTGACCCATACTCATAATTTTTCTTACCCTATCGATTTAAAAAAGGAGAATTTTAGTCTCAAGAAATGTAAATTCCCCGGAAAATCGTTCCCCGGAAATATTCATAATTGGGCTGTATTTCTTGCATTCCCCTTTGTTTCTCTTTATGATTTTTCACTGATGTTTATGTTGCTCGTTAAACCGAGTGCAGAAAAAAAAATTTATGCCATTTTTCTCGTTATATAAAGTACAGTCGAAATCGTTTATAGCAGACTTCAAGGGACCGGAAAATATGTCTGTTGTATGCGATTTCTATCATAGAAATATATCGGGTATAGAAGACAGTCTGATATATCCGATATATATATCATCTATAGCAGACATTCTGTTATTGGCAGTAATGACCGAGAAATATTTTTGCCTCGGAATGCGGGACGGTTGGTCATAACAAAACCTTTGTGCACAAAAACATAATGTAACAATACATTGTATACGTCGTACACAAAGGAATCAGTCATTTGTCTATTACAAACGACTTCCAAACGTGTATTTCATAAGCGATATGTCTCTACAAGCGATGTCCGTTATATACGAATTCCTATGTATTATTCCCATTACACTTGGAGGGACCAGAGGTTTTGTCTGTTGTATACGATAGTGTGTTATAGCCGGACCTGCTATAAACGATTTCCACTGTATTCAATAGAACGAGTTTGAATGCTCGTTAATTGCGAGCCTCGCTAAATCGAATGCTCGTTAAATTGTTTTTAATAAGTTTATAATCAAAACTAGTCTTTTAGTCTAGTCTTTGACTACAAAAAAAAAAATCATCTTGTATAAATATATTACCATGATGAAAAAATTACGTTAGTTTTTGTGATTTTTCTTTACAAAAAAAATATATGTGTGCGTACTTTTTCTATAAAAAAGGTCCGTTTTGTGTACTTTTTGATCAGTTTTTTTTTGGCAACACTGGAGGTGAATTCGAGAGGGGGACGATGACAATAGACCGTATATTCCCATTTGGGATCACTGTATTCAGAAAAAAAAAATGAAATTAAAAAACATTTTATTTTAGGATAACAAAAATTAAAAGAACAAATTTTTACACGTTCAAGTTTGCCTGCAGGCATGCGTGGCGTGATGAAAAGAATGAGCGTGTAAAAGCAAAAAAAGCATGAATGGCAGGTATGCGTGATGGATTTCAAAACTTTTTGATTTTTCTCCCTGCGTGGCATGCAGGCATCATCGTATAAAAGGTTGCATGATGCATGTAGAGCATTTTTTTAGTCGAAAAAAGACATCGTGCTGTGATGGCGTCACGGACGAATGAAATATGTTGGAAGGATTTCCTTGAACTATATCGGAATAACCCAGAAGTTTGGAAAACAAAAAGAGACAGCTATAAAACGGAAGAATAAAAAATCCCGCAAATGAGGTGCTTCAAAATTAATTAATTTAAAATTTCAACAATTAAAAATGCGCGAGCCGTGCCATGTTCATTCGATAAATCTTGAAAAGAAATGAAGAATGCATGCAAGAATGATCGTGGAAACGCAAACACATTTTTTTTTACATTCCTTTGCATGATGCTTTGCTTGCAGGCAAACCTGAACGTGTAAAGGCCGCTAGTGACCATAAACTTGATATAAATTGAAATTTTATTTAAGTTCCTTGTTAAAATTTGTTTTTGAATTATATTTAATACATTTATGTCAGCGACACTAACACGTTCAAATAATATGTCTATATAAATGCAGGTTTTTGGAAAATATAATAAGTGGTCTAATAACATATGTTTATTAAAAAAAAAAAAACTCACTTCGGAAGTAAGGGAAGTTTTTAGTTGCAACGGAAGTTACAGAATCCGTCACTGTTTTTAAAATGTAGCGAAAGCGTTACTCCGTTACCCGGAAAGTAACTTCCGTTGGTAACGGAGTAACGGACTGCGCCCACCTATGCTAGTGAGGCACTGTCTAGATTTTTCCATAGAAGGCCACTTAAGAGGCGGCACTTACTAGGACCCACGATGATGCCAGGATAGAATTTTCTATCCGGGCTTTACCTGGAGAAAAATGCTCAGGCCCTGTCTAGATTATTAATGTCGTGGGCAATATAGGGATTCTACCCATCGCCAAAGTAGGGCCAATAAAAGCCTGATCGAGTCCAGATTTGTTAGTTCAGCGTCTGTCCAGACCCAGCCTAGATTTATCTATGTATATTGTGGCAAATCTAGCTAGGCCCAAGCTAATCACCAGACTTATCTAGGCAATTTGCCAGCCGGGAAAGTATAAAAATAGGGAATGCGCGTTGAAGAGATTTTTTCCTGTATTAAATTTTCGAAATGTTTTGAAATGCTTTTATGAAATCTCTTTGCAATGTATTGATGAATATCGCTCGATTTACATATGATTTATGGAGAACTGAACTGAACGGCATGGGCGAAAATGTGTTTGGTATTTTTTCCGAAATAAATTTGACTTAGTTTCTATTAAAAAATATGATAATGTGGCAAGTGATTGCCCTAGTTTTGTAGCAATTGTGGCTCCTCTTAAAATTGTAAGGGTTATATGAAAATTTTTTGAATTTTTTAAAATTAATCATACAAGAGAATTGGCATACTTTCAAAGAAATTTTTCTTAAAACTAATTGAAAAATTTCATTTTTCATTCATTTATAAAATTTCGCACTTCAAATTTACGAAAAATATCTATTAAAATAAAATTTGAAATGAAATACTTATTAATATTTATTTCACTCGATGAATGAAAACTGATTTAAATAATTTTTATAAATTAAAAATAATGAAATTTTTAAAAAATTTTTTTGAATGTTCAAATGTTCGAAAAATTAATTTTTATTTATTATTATTGGTACTTATAAAAATTTCAATACTTTCTTGTTAATTTTCGCAAAAATTTTCCCGTTTAATTCTTTATTATCGTGTGAGTAATAATCGTATACAAAAGAAATTCTTCTATTTTAATTTCACGCTACACACAGAAGCCTCTGTGTAGAAAACATACATACATAAAAGCCTATTTTATCGTCTGTATCTGAGAATTTTGTTTCACAAAGAAAATATTATACACATAAACGGACAAGAACGACTTCTTAGATTGGAAATTCAGTTGGTTGATTTTCGGGCCTCTTCGCTTTTACGTCATCGCTGGGAAACTAAAAATTGTTTTTGCTTTTTCTTTGTATGAAATTAATTGCTCTAAAGGCAACAAATTGTTTATATGAACTTTTCAAAAGATCGAGATCTGCCTTTGTCCACGCAGAGCGGGAGATAGAGAGCTACAGATTCTATTATAAATGTTCAAAATTATCAAAATGAAAAACTGATCTGAAAAGAGGGAAATAACGAAGACTTGAATATTTTGAATTGATATGACATGAGAATGTCGTCATTTTTGTAATTTACTGTTGTTTTTTCTTTTTTGTAGATCGCAAGAATCTTCTTGAACATCAAAAACACTACGTTGCTTTCTTTTGGTTAAAGGCTTGAGCTGCAAAAGCTTAAGAAAATGAAACAATCTATCATTTACATTCCCAGTAAGATTTGTCTTATCTTCAAAATACGTGGTTTTTCCTTAGAAGGAAAAGAAACATTTTTTTCTTACTAAATAGTTAGCCAGAGTGACACTTAAATAACCCTACATTTTAATGTCCTAAACACTCTGTGTAGAGGGTAGATTGCGCTTGTGCAATTGTGTGTAACACCCAGAACCACTCCAGATAGACCATACGAAATATGTTTATTTTAAATTATCAGCGTCCCGGAAAAATCGATTAAGCCACGTCCATATGTACACGGAAGAAATAAGTTCCCGAAATAAAAAGAAACCAATTACAAATGTGTGGAGCCTGCCCCGATTGCATTATTAATTGGAGCCAATTACAATTAATTAGAAAATAAAAAAACTCAATTACTCAATCTATAATAAAAAATAATGTTGCGAAATGTGTTTGTGTTGAACTTTCTCGGCACTGGCTGAACCGATTTGCATGCAGTTTTTTTTGTTTGAAAGGTGAAGTCTGCCTGAATGTTTTAAGCTATATGCGAAATTGGTGCGTGTGCGACATTGGTGCGCGTGCGACATTGGTGCGTGCGTCGTGAGAAATTCAGCTTTTTGTGAGTTGTAAGAATTGATAGATAGAAAGATTGATAGATTGATTGATTGGCAATTGATAGATTGATTGATTGATATATTAAAAGATTGATAGATTGAAAGATTGAAGATTGGTAGGTTGATAGTTGAAAGATTGATAAATTAACAGATTGACAGAATGATAAATTGAGGGATAAATATATTGAAAGATTGATAGATTGAGAAATTGATAGATTGACTGATTGACAGATTGATAGATTTAAAGATTGATAGATCAATAGATTGATAGATTGAAAGATTGATAGATTGACATATTGATAGGTTTGTTGTGAGTTACAACATTCGTGCACTCACCGTACGACCTAGCGTGAATCAAACAGCCAATCGTTTTCGCAAGAACAGCGAATAACAGACAGAAGCAAACAAAAGAAATGCAACGATCGAAGACAAGACACAATATCGTCACCAAAGCAGAACTAGAACTGGAACGCAGAAGTAGGTCAGCGGTAATGAGAACAACGACTAGTCAGCACCAGCTATTACACAAGTTATGGAGAAAAGCGAAATTTGGGCAATAGGCGATTGCACAGCAGCAGTTCGTCATTTGCGGAAGTGTTCCAGATTTGGCGAGAAAGTGCAGCCTTAGCACTTTCTCCTTATAAAAGGGAAGAATCAACATCGACAAGGGGACTCTTGATTCAGTATTCAAAGTCTCAACTCCGATGCATGTACTCACCCAAGGGCCACGACAACGGAGCGTAGACTTAAGTGTTAGACAGGGAATTAGGGAAGCCCTTCGAGTCAATTAGGAGCTAGAGTAGGATCCAAAAATTGTAATTAAAATAATAAGTAAATTAATAAAAGGACTTAAATGAATTATCTGTGTCCGGAGTATTATTTAAAAGGGAATTAGGTCTGGGTATTAGTCTGGGGAGCCAGACTGATACATTCCCCTAATAATCACAACAGGTTGATAGATTGAAAAATTGATAAATTGACAGATTGACAGATTGATAGATTGATAGAATGACAATTGATAGATTTATGGATAAAATATATTGAAATATTGATAGATTGACGATTGATAGAATGTCAGATTGATAGATTGATGGATAGATGTATTGAAATATTGATTGATTGACAGATTGATAGGTTGAAAGATTGATGATAGAAGGATAGATAGATGGATAGATGAATAGAGAGATGGATAGATAGATAACACCTATTCCCTAAATTAGATGGGGGAATAATTTTCCGAGATTGCACTGCAGCCGGTATCTGGTTATTTAAAATGAAAGGGCAGCAAAGCAGGCTTTTCGGTGGTGCTGTACTGCTGCTGTCCTGTGATTTTAGAAGACATTGCCCGTTATTCCCGCGCTACATATGCGGATGAAATCAACGCGTGTACAAAACAATCACATCTATGGCGAATGTCAGTACATTATGTTTTACACAAATATACGTGTTCAACTGCAAAACGACCATTGGAACTATATTCTCCAGCAATTGCTCAACTTTGGAAATGGAACAATACCATTGCATGGGGACACACGATGCATCAAATTGCCAGGAAATTTCTGCATCATGGTAAATGCGAAAAATGCTTTGATTGAAAGCATATTTCCAGATTTAAAAGCTAATTATCTTAATCATGCGTGGCTTCGTGAACGAGCTATTTTAGCTGCAAAAAATATCGATGTTGACGCTATTAACTTTAAAATACAACAGTCATTGCCCGGCAATGAGATATTGTTCAAATCAATCGAAGCTGTTACCACAGCTGACGAAGCAGTAAACTATCCTGTTGAATTTTTGAATTCGCTGGATTTACCAGGAATGCCACCACATAACTTACGATTAACACTGGTTTACCTATCATTTTGCTTCGGAATTTAAATGCACCTAAGCTATGCAACGGTACACGATTAGTCACAACAAAAATAATGGGCAATGTTCTTCAAGCTACAATTTTGAACGGAAAATTTTAAGATCGTCTTCCGATGGCACGCTGTCAAAGTAGCCGTTCGTTTACTTTTTGTGCGGTGGATAGATGGATAGTTAGATGGATAGATGGATAACAGCTATTCCCCAAATTAGATAGGGAATAATTTTACCGGAGGTCGGTATCTAGGTTATTTAAAATGAAAAAGCAGCAAAGTAGGCTTGGGCAAAAAATACGAATTCACCAAGCTATTTAAAATTTTAATGTAACAAACTTTCAAATCATAAAAAAAAATTTTTTTTATTTAAATCGGGAGTAAGCGCATTTCAGTGAATATTAAGTCTATTATATTCACAGTTAAGTACATAAAACAATGCCACGTTTCCGTGGGAGAGGAGGAATTATTGGTCGATAGTAGTTTAAGTAAAAATTTATAGCATAATGTTTAAATTTCACACAAAGAATGAATAAAAACCTAGAGTATTTAAAAACATACTACTTTACCACTTTTACTACTTTTGCCCAATATCAACCTGTAGCGGGAGAGGAAACGAGCGCGGGTCATACGAAGCTGGCGCGAAGGCTCGCGGAGCGAGCCTTGTTACTTATATAATTGCATTTAAATTTATCATATATGTAATTTGCGTTCTAAATACTATGTAATTCATTGACTACTTTTACAATTTAAAGCATTGATGCAATTATATATATGATTGTATTTATTTTACAGTTATATTTCTCTTTTTGGTCCAAACTCTCTAAACTTCCTCTTGTGCCCCCAAACATTATTTTGGTTAATGTCTCATAATTGTTTAATATACCACTGTGGCCAATATAAGCACTTCCAAAGTACTTCTTCCCTCGCTACGCCCCTGCCCACCAGTACTGGGTCTGCTTTGTTATGAAAATTACAAAACTGCTTTAAAACCAAAGTTTTTTAAGATATTTGATGATTTTTACATTTGAACTTATTCAAAGTTAAATAATGTGATTTCAAATAATTGTAAGAGTGGGCGTGGCAGAAGGGCGTAAATTGTATCCTAAACAAAGTTGGCACGTATCTTTCGTTTTAGCCATAAACATCATATTCAAATTTTTTTTTGAAATTGGGCGCGGCAAAAGGGCCTTTTTCATAACGAAATTGAACAAAAGTCGGTATATGGGGCCCTTTAAGGCCTTAAAAATCTCTTGAATAATCTTTCTTAATGGTGCTGTTTTTTTTTGGCGTGTTTTAAAATTTATTTTAACATTTGTGTCTGTGACGGGTATTGAATTGTCAGGCTCGCCTGACTAAACACCCTTACTTGTTTTAAAATATTTTAATGAAGTTTAAAATACGCTTTTATTAAGATCTCGTTAATATTTCTAGAAATTTGAAAAGAGGTGTAGAAAAATTGTGGTTTTTATAATGTAATTGAAGAAAAGTGGGCATGTGAGACTGGGTATCCCTCTAAAGTATTCAGAAAGCTTTGTTTTAATGCCCGTGATCTGAGGACTGTTTTAAAAATATTCAAAAAGATGTGTTCGTTAAGTTATGTCGGGTGTTGTCTAGCTCGTCTGACTGATAACACCCTAATTGTTTTACATAAGTTGAATAAAGGAAAAACCGGTCTTAAGCTCTTAAATAAATGGCAAGAAAAAAATATTCGCACTTTCTAAAAACAGTGTTTGCGTTGACCGTTGGTGTAAATAAGGGGTTAATTTTGCGGTGATATCCCACTCAATGATTCTTTTTAGTTTAGAAAACGATTTCAAAATTTTCGCAAGCATGAGTTCGAGTCCTCTACTTAGGCGAAAGCTATCTAAACCACTGCCGCAGAAGAACTGTCTTTGGACACGTTCATTATTTATTATACTATATGACTAATTTCATAATGAAGAATATTCATTGCTGGTTTTTTAACATTTTGAAATATTGCTACGCGCCAACGAATTATTTCAATTTATTACAAGATTTTTGTTGTTAATTTTTAAATTTTTGCTTTGTTTTTTGTTTCTTGAACGAAAAACCTTGCCTACTTGTGCGTGCAATTCGTATAAAACCATGGGCGTATTCAGCCTGGATTTTTTTCAGTTAAAGATTAAACATTTCAGAAAATCCTATTACAAGTCGTGCCTAAGTTTTAGGAAGAAGAAGTCCATCGTCTGAGGCACCAACTGAGAAGGATTTTAACTAATGATTTGATGGGGATCACCAAAGCTTCCATAATATAATATGTAAGTCAAAAAACTTACTTGCATTTATTAAGCGTTGGTCCAAGGAGTTCACTTATCCTTACGTTACAAAGCTTTTATGTAAGTACGCCACTTGTAAGACCTTCTTTTGAGTATCTTCGCCAGTATGGAGTCCTAAAAAACTATATACTCTAAGATCGGAATCAGTTCAAAACAATTTCTGCTGTTTGCTTTTTTTGACCGTCTAGATCACTCTTCACCAATATCGCACCCATGAAAAACGGTTGAAATGATAAATACTTCCCACTTTGTTCAGCCGCAGGATTGCCGCAAATGTGGACTTTATTCACAAGCTTGGATTCTTGGAAGCGCAAACAATTTACCCTATTGCTTGTGTCTCAAAGACTCCCCGTCATTATATTCCAAAGGGTTTAAATTGTTGCCAAGCAAACTATACTGATCAGGAACCATTTAGGTAGTTGGCAGAGATTACAACACATTGTATGAAGTGATAAGAATGAATTTCTGACTCTACTGAAACTATACAGCGTAAAATTGTTTTTATTTTCAAGTAACTCATTGCAGAATTAAATTTCGAAGGTTCTCTTTTACCATTGGAAAAAGGTCGCTCTGATTTAACAGGGATCAAATAACTTCTAATTTATTGAAATTATTAGATTTGTTTTTAGTCCTTGGCTCTGAAAATTCTTTCCGTGTATTCTGAATAATAAATTTTGGCTTCTTCACCCATTATATTGTAACAAAATCGTAAAAAATTTTGGATGACTTGGATTATTTAAGCTGAAAAGCTCTCAAAACGGGTACGGTGTGCTTCATTTCGTCATCGTTTGACATCGTTCGATATCACACGCATTTCCTCATAACTCCACATAACGAAAGCATTTTCTCCAAGGGAAAATAACCAAGCAAAAGACATTGACACTTTGTGTGCTTCAGTTTAATGCGTGAGACCTTCGGCGAATTTAAATATTTGTATTCGATGGACAACGCGAGATGCAGATAAATAACGCCATCTATTGGAAAAATAATGGATTTCTTTTTACTATACCTAATATAAAGAAAAATTTTGAAAAAACTTTAATTCAATAAAATTAAGGAAAAAATAAAATATAATAAGATTAATTTATGCTTTTTTTGCTTGATTTTCTTTTTGACCCCAGTTCTTGCTTTTTTATACTGACCCTTTCTGAAATAATATTTTCGACTTCGGGTTGTTTTTGTTTTACCATCTTTCGGTGTGCAGTTAACATGCGAAGTCCTTAGTACATGATAGCTATAGACGTTTTATCCATCTTGAAGCGGGTACCAAGGCCCTCTTTCACCCCTAAATTCGCGCTTGTACAAAAGTGCACACTATTGTACAGTTATTTTTTTTTTTTAAATCCTAGTCTAGACTAATATCAAACTGAGATCTCGTACCTCATATCCGCTTCATCGAAACAAACACACCCCGGACGCTGTGGGTTTTCGATCTAATTTCGCAAAATTTTCGAATAAATTCTTGTGAATTCTTCTGTAATGAGTGCGCCTCCCTTTTGTCCACTGTTCGAAAGGTGCTCTTTATGTAGGAATTTCTTATTCATATTTATTTCTTTTTATTTTTTTTTGTTTGTTTGTTATTTTTCTCTTGTTTTGGTTAATTTTCAATATTCATAAATATATTATGCATTCTGTCATTTACTGCGTGTTTGTTTTTGTGCATCGCGAAGTGGCAATTCTAATTTGATGCCTTCGAAAACGGTTTGCCAAAATGTCATTGAGAAAATGTGCATTATTCGTGGTAATATTTTTTGAAAATCTGGCACTTTTTAAAATGATTAGGCGTTCAATGAATTTTTCTTCATTACGAAATAAAGCGAGAACGGGTGCGCTCGTGTAAAGTACCTTTTATGCGGTGATTATATTTGGAAGAATACATTCTTTATGACGTGACTAATCGGGTTAGCTGCCGAAAATTTATGAAAA